>CM076569.1:998507430-998799492 GCA_034641835.2 Pinus albicaulis | reverse complement strand
AAAGTGACGGAGAGATTGTGGAAGGCTTAGCGGTAATGGGATGTGTGCCAACGAATAGGAATGGAGGGAATAATGGAATGGGAAAGATAGTGAAGGAATGGTGTATCCGTGGTGAGAGGAGCATCATGGTGGGGCCAAACCACATTGCAATCGCAAATATTTACCATGAAGCAGTAGAGATAAACTCTAAACGGTTTGAAGTGCAGGGAGAAAGGAGGTGACGTGGAGGAAGGTGGGACCCGACCGTTGCCCGCAGATTGCAACTCTTAACACTAAATAGTTGAGGTAAACTTTAAAGGATGCGAAGTGCAAAGCACGGGGAGGAAGTAAGTGATGTGGCAGGGTAAAGTGGGGCCGACTGCATCGCAAATCGAATATCTTAGTGTTTTGTTATAAGCAGCGGGAGTTAAAATCTAAAACTTGTGAAGTGCGGCGAGAGGGACCCGCCCGCATCGCACATCGTAGAATTTAGCATTTGGGGTGTTAGGGTCCTATAATAATAGGCATCATAATTTTGAATTGACTATGTTAAGTCTTGTAATATTGTACATACATTTTCTTTCTGCAAATGTTTTCCATATTAAAAAATGAAAAGAGGGTATGTCCTAAAAGAAAAATCAAAGGACCAAAAGAAAAGAAGATAAAAAAAGAATATAAAGTATGAACCCCACAAAAAGAAACAAAAATAGATCATGAAAGTGTTGCACATTCAAATGCCACTACTCTTAGTTTACTTTATGCAAATAAAATTGTGTGTAGCTTGTCCAAAAATTCCACAATTCATGATGATCAAATTGTTTAATCTTGATTCATTCATGCTTTTAAATTTCATGTAATGATAGTTAGAGAATAAATATCTGGCCAAACCATTTAATCTTGGCAGATCAGTAGTTAGGTAGAGAATAAAAATGAGCTCATCAATTTAATATGAGCCATTGGAAGTTAAAAGATTAGAAGTAGATTATTTTGCTTATCAAAAGAAAATAAAAGGGTCAGCAAACTCAAATGCACCCAATAAATGAAGTAAAAAATGTTAGGGTAAATAAAGGGTAGGTAGATTACTTTCACAAGTAATGGAAAGCATCAATTGGTTCATCTTTTAACACTAATATCCTCCTAAATCCCCTTCCCTTTGCTAAAACCCTATTTCCACTCTTGGAAGTCATTTTCCCTTGTAAAAAATCCCTTTCCCTAGTTAAAAATTCATTTCCCTTTAAAAAATTAACTTTCCCCTTACTAACTTCCCTTTTCCATTTAAAACATGAAAAAACCCATTTTATCCAAAGTTTTAAATGTTTAAAATATATTGGGCCCCACTACAAAAACCCCTTCCGGATATTATTTTAACCCATTCCTAGTCTATTTCTAACATCCCGCCATCTTATATCCCGACCCATTTATACTCATTTACCCCATATTATATTGATTTCCAGCTTTAATATATCCTCGAGTCCCACTTTAGTTTAACCCCACATCATATTTCCTAACCTAACACTTATATAAATCCCCTCCACTTTAATATAATAGTCCCTGATCCCATATATTATTAAAACCTTCACATATATATTATATCACCCCGCATATACAATCCTGAATCCCACCTATCAAAACACCCCAACTCCTTCATCTGCCCGATCCATCTGATTAGATCCAATGGCCAATAAGGGCTTTCGCACCCCCGACAGTCCAAATTTTAAAGTCGAGGGGGGGGGGGGTGCGAAATGGGTGGTTTCACACCCCCGCCCATTTGCCACGCAGAAGTCTCATATTCTATCGCATCCTCCATCCTAAAACAACCTAACCATTTTCTGCGATGCGATAGACTGCCATACCACCTTTTCACTATGCGATGAAACCACCACTGATGTTTGAAAATTAAACTCCCACGCCATTGCAATTAAACAAAGGTTACAAGTAATAAACCCACCCTTTACCGTTAGTTGTCTATTTTCTGTGTAATTGCAAAAAAAAAAGCCAAAAGAATCATTGCTGACTTAGAATTGAAACCTTTACAGACAAAGAAAGCCCCTGCTGCCTCCTGGACCTCTGCAGACCAAAATCATCATTTCACAGGTAATCCTAAATACCTGAAGCCATCAATTTAAGCACGGAAAAGTTATAAATTGATAAATTAAACAATTCAATGGCCTCCCAAAGTATAATATCTGTGAACCCTCTGCAACCCCCTATGACAGATATTGAACACGCCCCCCTTGACTGATAAATACTTCAAAATTAGTGATATTGTCACTGATTTTAACCTTCTGGAGCTCCATTGATGGAGCCATGACAAATTCATAGACTAGGTTGATGATATCCACCTCTGGGACTCAAACCTATCCAGGTACATCTTCCCACAGACCTTCAGTTTCCAGAAATCATTAGACTCTTCCAAATCAACTATTTTCCCAATGAAAGAGCTCTAGTAACCCCAAACTAAGAGATTTTATTCATGATCACCGTACAATCTATAAATCAGATGTTGCAGATCCGACTGAAGCTTGATGAAGTCCCATTATCTATTGAAATCCTCGCTGAACTCTACCTGAAGCTAGACTTCCCAAAAAGATTCCAAATATTCCATACCTTCCTTCCTCCATCAGTTGAAACCTCAAAAAGTAATCATCCATACTCAGCTTCCATATTTTCAGAGAGAACAAGACAGATTGTCACAATGTTGTCATGTATTTTAGGGTATTTTATTGATGAATATGTAGATGCATATGTCCTAGGTTTTTTGTCCATATTCTGCCCAGGTCAGCCTCCTGATTCAACCTTTAATTTTGCCCAATATCTATTAGATTCAATCCATGACCAACTGGTCAAATTACCAGAGGAAGGAGTATTTAAATATTCCTTAGTTTTGTTCCATTTGTTCTTATATTTCCAATCAGAAAGGTTTGCAGTTAGCCTCCAAAAACTGGACACAGAGGGTAACCCCCAATTTGTTGTCTTCTGGACATCCTTGATCAGAAAGGATTCCACAGAATTCAACTATAAATACTACATAGATTCATTTTTTTATCCAATTTTTAATATGCTAAGCAGTAGCATTCAACCTAGAGTTAGTGAAGAGATAAAGAAAGTGTTGCAATTGTCAGATCAAATTAGAACAGGAGATTAGTATTTATACCAGAATCATATAGAAATTAGGGTGTATGGAAGCCAACTAACTCCATACAAGCTTCCCAAATACCTCCCAATGAGGTTATTTTCGTTGGAATACATCAAAAAAATCCTAAATTCAGATGAATTTAATTTCCTTTCAGCAAAGAAGAAAACTCAGTTTAAGATCAAGAACCAGTTAGGGCCTTTTATTTGCAATAATAGGAATGTTGGTCAGCAAGAAGATAAGTGTTTACAAGATTTCAAATTCAGTAGTAGTTTCAAATGGTAGTATGATCCTTTGGGAGTCATAAGTAAGTTAAGAGTCAAATTCAAATTGACACCTTGTAATATCCCAAAATGGGCCGCAGCAGGCATGCCCGAAAAACGATTTTTCAGAATGGATGCTACAACTCTTGAAATCGGGCCCTGGATCCCTAGAGGTAGAGTATCTAAGACATAAATCCAAGAGGAGATCAAAAAATCTTTCAGGGTGGGTTAAACAGATATCCCACACCTAGGAAGGCTTGAAAACCGCCCCAAGAGGGATCGCAAAGAATACAAAGAACACTGGAAAAATAACGCTTCTTTAGCCTAATATTTGTAGGAGATAAATATGATAGCTAAAAATATATTTGATACAACAAAGAAATCAGATTTACAATAGAGTTTATACAATGTAGAACAAAAAGGAGAAGGATTTATAAGAAGAAACCCTCAGCAATGAGGTGCTACAACCATGAGAAATGAAAAAATAAGCTTGAAAATGTTATTATCATTGGCTGAAGTAGTATTATGTTACAACTTAGATCTAGAGTAGATCTTTACATGAAAAGATAGATCGAATTCATATATGTGTACAAGAAAGGCTCATCAATACATTCCCCTTGGGGATCTCAGCAAATCATGAAAGTACAAGAGTAGACCTGAGATATAAGTTACAGATTTGTAGTAATATTCAGAAAATTATGAAGCATATAATGTACAGCAGATCAGATCTGAAACAAACATGGATTGGATGGCCAATCCATGGATCACCACAATGAAAGGAAGGATCCAATCACTAGAGATCTCTCCTCCAAGCTGATGCCCAGACACCCTGCAACTCTGCTACTACAAATAACGTAGTACTGCAAAAGGGACTGCATTGTAGACTCTGAGTATACTTTGGCTTGATGCCAAAATCTGGATTTGAAGCTCCCAAGGTCTAGAACACTCTTTTCAAAGGGATATATGACTTTCCCAGTGAAAAGGGGTGCTAGAGCTGCATAGATCTAAAGAGATCTATCCTCCACTTGCTGCAACTCACAAGGACAACCCAATCCTAAACAGGACTGGTGCTATAGGTGTAATATGAAGCTTGGCCAAATTCCAAATAGTGGACAAGACAAACAAGGCTCCTCCAAGAGCTGCTCTAGGAAGGAGGTGGGATTCTCGACCAGGAACACCCAATTCTAAACAGCATTATTCTCAGCTAAACAGCCAGAGAATCAGAAATTTCTAAATAGACAATATCTTTAGAAAATGATAATCATCAACAACCCTCTCATTCTTCCCTCCTCTTCCTTTTATAAGATAAAATCCTTGTCAAACCCTAAACCACATCAATGAGTTAGCTCCTTTCACATTTGGAGCCTCCATCTAGAACTGCGTTGTGTATCCATGAGGTACATTGAATCTAGACTGTGCTGTGGATTTGGTCAAGGTTGACCTAGTTTCATAGTTCAAACCCATTCACACCTACAAGTGTTTATTTTAAATGGCCCGGATTTGTCTGTGTTCACATAGGCATGGATTTATTCATTGTTTTTAGGAGTTTTACATGTCCTCCTTGGTTCATTTATTCAATCAACATAAAATGAAACAAAATTGAATATTCCTCTTAGCTTGGGCTAAGTAGGAATATTATACACCTTTTGTTCATGAGGTCAAAACCTGAAGTTGAAAAGTATTCCAACCAGTCAGAGTGGTTGGAAAATACTTTATAGGAGATGGAGAAATAGGTTGATACTAGTTCCATCCTGCTTACTCCAGCCCCACAGGACATAAATTCAAATAGGGCAAGAGAGGAAGGCTGTTATTTTGCAGAGACTACTTCTGACACCAAATTCATGTTAATGTACAGGAAAAAGGCAAAACTAAATCTAGTGTTAGAGATAGTTGAGATAATTGATACAGTGGACATCATTGATACATATATAGTTTTCAGAGATAATGCACCTCCCACCATTTCAGAAGAAACACAACCACCATAAATCTCTAGTGCACAAATCATTCAGAAAAAACATAGTGCAGAAGTTTCATCATCAAGCAAACCAGTGGATAAAGAGAAAGATATAATGGAAAAATATAAATAAATAAAAATCAAGAATGAAGCATTGAAAGCTGTAATTTATACCCAGCATTGGAAACAAATACCTAGTGACCAGAACATATTGCTATCGACATTTGACTAAAAGACTAGAAAGTTGAAAATGACCTTTTTACAACCAACAGTGCAGGCTCCAAAATCATTAGCAGATTACAAGAAAACAACCTTTGAAGTTCTTGCTAAAGATGTGCATCCCATAGATCAAATTGAGTTTCATAAACAAGCTGGAGAAATGATCTATTCCACTATGACAAACAAGGCTTTAAGTGTCCAAAAACTATAAAATTCTCTAGAAAATATCAGAACACATTTAAAGATAGAGAAAGCTTCTTCACATGCAAAGGATAAAAGAATAAATCACTTGAAGAATTGATCATGGAGGTTGGGCATGACACAAAGAATATCAAAGCAGCCGAAGAGCTTATTAAGAAGAAGAATGTAGATAAAGCTGCATTGAAGAAATAGTTGAAGTTACCTACAACAGAGCATCCACAAGCTAAAGAAGTTTTGGAAAATGAAATTTAGAAGGATGAAATGATGAATCTCATCATTCAGTTGACAAATCAATTGAAAGAGATAGAAAATGAAATGGAAAAATTAGTGCAGGAAAAACAAGCTAACATGGAAGCAGTTTCTATTATTGCCATTCCTATAGCTTCTACATCAGCTCCATTACCTACAACAGTTCCAGTGACAACATAAGTTCCAGCAACCACACTAGCTACTACACCAGCAACAACATCATCCAATCCCAATGATGTGGCAAGTAAATTGATTAAATCCATGCAAGACATATTAATACAAACTACTGAGATCAATAGGCTTAAAGAACAAGTGAAAAATCTAGAAGATGAAAAGAAATTGGCTCAAGTAATGTATAAATTAGAATCACAGAAAGCAAACAGATTGACTAATAGAATTAATCAGTTAGAAAAGGAATTATCACTGAAAGAGCCACTAGCCCAAGAAAAACAACATTAGTGGGCCAATATAATTAACTTAGTTAATGATATTTGGCCTTCCATACAGGTAATATTTGAACAGAAGGAATTAATAAAGGAGGCTAGTGATGCAATCCAAAAGGTCAAGGAAGAACTTGGAAAGAAAGCAGAGGAAGCCACTGAGATAATAAAGTTCCTCAATTCCAAAACAAATATAAATTAGAAGAACTTGGGATAACAGATAGACCAAAGAATATCTTAGAGGTGAAGAAGGTGATTTCCAAGAGAAATCACATGATACAACTTGAAGACAAATGCCAAACAATGGAACTAGCAGTCAACAGATTCATGAACAAATTTGATGTTTTGAGGCAGAAAGGTTTGCCGAATCCTTTGGTAATTAATGATAAACTGATGAGGCATGAAGACTATGATAAAAATATCAGGGAAGTAGCTAAAGAGACTTCCAACAATTCAACAATGAAAGGAGTTCCTACAGGAAAAATACTCCTTCAGACTTTAGAGAACTTCTTCTTCCTTCAACATGAGGTAAATCATATTTTTGTAAACAAGCCTACATTTACCAAGTACACTGAGGCATATGAGATTTACAGGAGGTTGGTAAAGATCAAAATTCCAGATGAAGAAGCCTGGGAAAAATGGTGTGATTTACTGTGACAACTAAAAGTAAAAATAGGTAAAAGAGAGACAAGGTAAAATGTAAACAGAGTAGACAGATAAAGCAGTAATAGATTGAAGATGTAAACAAACAAAGAGAGATGAGATGAATACAGATAAACGACATAGTTAAAAGACAAGTCAGATGAAAGACATTGTGAAAGAAAAGCCAACAAGAAAAACAACCAGCGTAAAAGATAACAAAATATCAAAGAAACAAACAACAAATCAATAAAACAAGGACAACTTACATTCAGTTAATAGGTGTCTCTATCTTCTTTCATGAAGATATTTATTTTCCTCAATTAAATCCCAATCAATTGATAGGATATTTTTTATTAAGTTTTGTATAAATACTTCATCAATTAGAAGTAGTGAGGAAGGATTCCTGAATATTTTTATAGTTGAATTGATCTACTACCTGAGGGTTTATTGTACCATTTCCAAGTTGATAGACAGGACAAGTAATAAAGGCATTGCTTTACAGGATTCATGTGTTGAGCCACTTCAGTTAAGTATTTTCAATTGTTCATGTTATTTTCTTAAGTATTCCATAAACTTGCATGTTTTCTAAATTTTAATGTTATAACAGGAATTTTATTGTAGAACTTGTTTAAATACACTCTGTTTTGAACTGTTATTCATTTTCGTGTTTTCTTCTGATATCTAGTTTAGAGAATCCTTGATTGCTCTCTAATCTCAACTGACGTCTTTCAACTCCCTTCATTATCCAGTTTAAGGAATCCTTAATTACTCCTTGATCCAGATTGAAAAGCACTTCACCATTCAACCTTAAAGATCTGATTTTGCTCAGCTACATTTCCCTGTAACACTTCCTTCAGAACTTGATTTTGTTATGTTTTCTTAATATATTGATTCCATAACCCAATGGAGAATAGACAGACACCTATCCATCTAAATCAGTAATTCCACCAATAAATCAAAATCAAACCAAATCAAGCATACATAACTAGCCTAAAATCAATTAAAAAAGAAAATTTAAATCATTAAGAGAGATCCCTCTCTAAGCATTAGGAAGGCTAGATCCTAATCTCCAAAAGTGGTTGATAGTTACCTCTGATATTTATTTTAACACAACATAACAACCCTTCGGAAATTTTGGAGAGATAACATACTGGCGACCATACTGGGGAATCAGTCCTCAGTTAAATAAATCTTAAAGGAAACACTTTTCCTCATCTTTTCACCTTAAGTTTTATTTAGGGTTGTTAAAATTTATCATTAAAAGTTAAAATTTTGGCTTCTAAAAGAACATACTATACCAGGGCTCATCCTGATCCACGACCTGCTATAATTGTTGATGATCCTGATAGAATTTTAAGAAAATATAAAAAAGTAGAAAGTCTAGGAAGTAGTAGTCAATTAATCAAAGCAAATTCACTTCATAAAGAATTATCAAGTTGACAAGATATTCAATTTGATTTATCATTTGAGAATTCTCTATTTAGAACCAAATCTGAAAGTTCAATCTATGATAGTGTAATAGACCCTAACTTTATTCAATTTATTGAACAAAAGAAGGAAACTATACAACTAGACTTAGATCAACAGGTTCTAGAGACTTTTGATAAACTTGATATTTTGACCTTAACTTTGATTAAAGATATAGATGAAGCCTATTTTCAACAGTCACTTGAATTAGCCACCTTAACTGTTGCTACCCCTAAGCATTCTGCCATTCCTTCTGAAATTGTAAATACAACTTTATTTAGTACCACCTCATATAATATCCACCCTAGTTCATTCCACAGAACCATTCATCCCCAAGCTTCCTCTTCAACCTAGAATTTTATTCCCATCTTCTAGCATTCCAAGTTCATCTGCAATCACTTCAAATTCATCTCCAAGCACTTCAAGTTCAGGTCCATATTTAAGTTTAGGTCCATCTTCAAGTTCAGGTCCATCTTTAGGTTGAGGTCCATCTTCAAGTTCAGGTCCATCTTCAAGTACTGCTAATTTACCTCCCAGTCAAGCTAGAATCTTAGCCATGGCAGCCAAATATGCTCCTTTGGTCTTACAGGCCCCTTTACATGCCATGCCATAGGATTACCAGAGTAAAAATTTTCATTTTGATGGTATTGGTCAATATACTACTCAACAACATGTAAATAAAATGATTGATTGCTTTGAATTACATGAAATTGATGTAAAAATGAGATTATTTGCCCAAACATTAGCTGGAGATGTTAAGAAATGGTTTAAAGCTTTACCTGCAAACCATATTACTGATTTAGCTGCTTTCCACCAATTGTTTATTAATAGATGGGAACGAAAGAAAAACCCCTTACAGATATTATCTGAATATGAAAACATTAGAAGAGCTCCTAATGACTCTGTTCAGGATTACTGTACTAGGTTTAATAGCATTTACAATTCCATTCCAGCAAATATCAAACCTCCACAAGATCTAGCCTTGATCAAATTTCCAGATGGTTTTGACACTGATATGTCCTACTAAGTAAGAGAAAGAAAAACTGAAACCTTAGAACAAATACAGAGTAATGCAGTTAGTGTAGAAGCTAACTTATTAGCTAAAAGAGCTAGGATGAGGAATGAAAGAAGAGTAACCATAAAGGAAGAACCATCCACATCAGATATTAAGATAGATAGTTTAGCTAAAAGTATGGAAAGAATAATGGATAGATTAGAAAACATGGAAAGAAAGCCTCAGTGGGAAAATCATCAAGGTCCTCAAATCAGAAACCCCAACTTTAGGAAAAATCCTAATACTGGTAAATCTAGAGAAGTTGCACTAGATCAATTGATTAGACCACCTTTGCAAGGGAACTATGCTGAAAGTTCTCAACAAAATGATGAATACTAGGACACCCAGATTAACTTAATGGGAATAAATGATGAAAATACTATTTTTCTTACCCAAGAAGAACAAGAATTATACATGTTACAACAATTACAGTTAGGTTCTAGAGGTCCTTCGACTATAAAAAAGGTAATGAAATTTCTATCAATGAAGTTCATAAATGGTATAACCTTAGAAACAAAAATAACACAAAAGATCCTACTAAGAAAACTGTCCAAACCCAAACTAAGAAAACAGTAGAAGCTCCTGTAACCAAAACTTTACAAATTCTCCCTAGAGAAACTCAGAATGCTTCCAGTCCTAAGATTACAGCTAGTCCAAAAATTGTAGACATAACATCATCTGCTACTCAAACATCAACTGATGCTAAAATTTCAATTGATACTCAAACTTTTCCAGACAAGAAAATTGAAAATAAAATAGTAGATACAAAGACTGAATTTCCAACTGTTGAGAAAAAGGATAAAAACATACAAACTACAATTGGTAAAGAAGAAATCATTCAATTAGGCAAAACTCAAAACCCTTTTAATATTCAAATTGAAATAGCCAAATTGAAAATACTAGTTCCTTTAACAAAGCTGGTGAAAAATGATTCATACAAAGCCCAAATCACTAAAACACTAAACATAGGAGAAGATGAAGATGCTGTTAACGTAAATGATGATCAACCAGAGTTATTATTTGGTCCGGAGGTAAATGGAAAACATCAAGAAGGTGGGGTTCCTCCATTCTACATTAACTAAATGTTCATGGTAAAATCTTACACAATGTTATGTTAGATTCAGGAGCATCTCATAACTTAATGCTTAAAGATGTCATGGAAAACTGAACTTAGATATCACCAGACCATACAAAGACCTTTTCTCCTTTTATTCTAATCAAGTTAAAAGCCTTGGCTTGATAAAAGACCTTTGTGTAACTCTAGTTCAGTGCCCAGCCAAGAGCATTGTGTTGATATCCCTCCAAAATATGGTATGTTACTATCTCACTCATGGGGAGAAAAATTACATGGATCTCTGCAATTAGATATGCCATATGCTACCATTTCTGTATTTGTTCAGCAAAGAAAACTTTACAAAGAAACTTTGATGAAATACATGGTTAGTAGTGCAAAAAAACCAGAGAATTATCCTATCTATTCTATGCATTCTGACATGGACTCATTCATTTTATGTAATTCAGACACTGGTAAAAACAAAATCACAGTTGTGGAACAGAAACATAAAGAAATTGATAGTGAAAACATAACTCATGAGTCTATGTGGCATTTATATTTTGATGGCTCTGTAAACATATTAGGAGCAGGAGTTGGAGTATGGATTTATAACTTAGAGAATGATCATTCTAAAGGACATGCATTCAGGTTAAATTTCAAGTGCACTAATAACATGGAATAATATGAAACATTAGTTTTAGGACTACAAATTGTAAGAAAAATTGGAGCCAAAAGAGTTTCTATCATGGGAGATTCAGAACTTATCATAAAACAAATTAAAGGAGAGTATCTAGTGAATAATCCTAGAATTAGCCAATATAGATAAACCATTCTAGACTTGATAAATTGTTTTCTTGAAACTGACTTTGCTGTTATTACAAGAAAGCAGAATATGCAGGCACATAGTTTGGCCACCTTTGCTAGCACATGCAGGTTACCTTTTCAACCTAATCATTAGTACACTGCAGAGGTAAGACATAGGCCAACCATACCTGATAATTTGAAGTATTGGTAGATATTTTCACATGACTCACAAATTTATGATTTTATGAATTGTGAAGGAGAATTTCAGCAATTTAATATAGATACTAACTATACAGTAGATTATACCATGAATAAGGTGTTAGATGTAAATAATGTAAATAAAATAGAACCAACAATATTTACTAAAGAAGAAATAGGTAAATTAGAAAAAGTAGAAATAGAATAATTAACCAATGATGAATCGAAAGTTTTAAACCTTAAAGATAATATTTTGCCTTAGGGATTAGCCCCATTAGAAGATCTTTTTGATTCCAATGATGTAGCTAGAAAACAAAAAATGGAGCCCTTAAGATCAGATATAGCAGAATGTAACATAGGAACAGAACAAAAACCTAAGCTTATCAAGTTATCCAAAGCATTACCTCTAGAAGAAAAAGTGAAGTACATCAATTTGTTTAAATAATTTCAAGATGTATTTGCCCGGATTTATGAAGACCTCAAATCTTATGACACTAACATGATCCAACATAAAATACCAATCAAAGAAAATAAAAAACCATTTAAACAAAAGTGTAGGAGAATTAACCCTGTTCTTAAGCCATTGACAAAAAAAGAAGTTAAAAGGATGTATGAGGCTCAAATAATAGCACCTATTAGATATTATGATTGAGTCCCAATTTTAGTCCCCACTAGAAAGAAAACAGGAGAAATCAAGCTCTGTGTTGATTTCAGAAATTTAAACAAAGTGTCACTAAAAGATAACTATCCTCTCCCTAAAATGGATCACATTCTACAGAGGGTAGTAGGATCATCCAAAATTTCATTACTTGATGGATTCTCTAGATACAACCAAATCCTATTCCAACCAAAAGATCAAGCAAATATTGCATTTACCACTCCATGGGGAACTTTCATGTATTCGGAAATGCCCTTTGGACTAATGAATGCTGGAGCTAAATTGCAAAGAGCTATGGACATAGCCTTTGCCAAGGAAATTCATGACTTTCTAGTCATTTATCTAGATGATATCAGAGTATTTTCCAAAATAGATAATGAAAATCTAGATCATTTGAGAAGAGTATTCATTAAATGTAGAAATTTTGGTATATCCTTGAATCCTAAAAAGACTCTTTTTGGATCAGAAGAAGGGAAACTCCTAGGACACATTATTTCAAAAGAGGGGATTAAAATTGATCTAGCTAGAATAGAAGCAATTCTGAATATCAGTCATCCTAGAAACATTAAAGAGTTACAAGCATTTCTAGGCAAGATAAAATTTCTTAGAAGATTCATCTCTAACTTAGCAGAATTACTTAGAAATATGAATAACATGTTGAAAAAAGATTCAATACTTAAGTGGACAGTAGAGGCTAAACAATATTTTGAAGCAGTTAAAGAAGCACTTACTAAAACACCTGTCCTCATAAGTCCTAATTTCAAAAAATATTTTATAATTTTTTCATTTGCTTCAGAACATACCATTGCAGCAGTCTTGTTGCAAAAGATTGATGAGGGTTATGAACAACCTATTGCCTTTTTCAATAAATCCCTGAGAGATGCAACACTAAAGTATAATATCATGGAAAAACAAGCACTTTCTTTAGTGAAAGTCATAAAATATTTCATAGTATACATTCTATACTCTCACATAATTGTATATGTTCCAAACTCTGTAGTAAAGGACATTCTAACTCAGAATGGGCCTGATGAAAGGCAAATGGATTGCCACTATACTAGAATATGACATTGAAATAAAGCCTACAAAATTGATCAAAGGCCAAGATTTAGCCAAACTCATGGCTGAATCGAAATGTCAGGCCTTAGACATAAATTTTATTGCTTAACTAGATGACCAGGAAGAGATGGCAACTCCACAAATTAGTGAGGCTTTTATAGATTCACCCTAGTATGCAGACATTATATTTGCTTTACTTAATTTACAAGCTCCTCCTGGTTTATTTAGAACTAAAAGCATATTCTTGAAAATGAAAGCAATGAAATATTATATTTTAGATAATGTTTTATTTTGGAAAGATCATGGTGGAATTATATTAAACTGTTTATTAAAAGATGAAGCTGACAAAGTCATGCAGGAATTTCATGCAGGAGACTGTGGAGGACACCTTTACTGGAAAACAACTGCTGATAAAATTTTGAGGGCAGGTTTTTACTGGCCCACTCTTTTTGCAGATGTTAAAAAGTATGTGACCTCCTGTCACAAATTCTAGATATTTGAAGGGAAGAAGAAACTCCTACCATTACTCCTCAAACCTATCTCAACAGAAATGCCATTTCAATAATGGGGTTTAGACTTCATTGGTGAAATGCACCCACCCTCTTCTGCCCCGCATAAATGTATTTTAACAACAACTGATTAATTTACCAAGTGGATAGAAGCCATCCCTTCTAGACAAGCCATAGACTCTGTCATTATCTCATTCCTTGAAAACAACATCCTTTCTAGATTTGGATGCCCACAAAAGCTCATTACTGACAATGTAGTTGCCTTAAAATTCAAGAAAATGATTGAATTTTGTAACAAATACCATATTACCCTTGGCTATTCCTCTGCCTATTACACTCAAGGTAATGGACTAGCAGAATCCTCAAATAAAAGCCTAGTCAACATCATCAAAAAAATTCTAGAAGATAACAAGAAAACCTGGAAAAAAAGTTGGTCAATGCTTTATGGGTAGACAAACTAACTACAAATAAATCTATTGGTACCTATCCCTATCAATTAGTATATGGGATGGATGTTGTTTTTCCATCCTCTGTAGGAGTGCCAGTGATGAAAATGATTCAAGAACTGCAAGTAGAACAAATGATATCCAAAAGAGGATAAATTAGACAATTCATTTGTAGCAAACCAGGGAAGCAATTTATGTCAAATCTCAAGTAATCCAAGACAAAATCAAAAATATTTTTGATAAGAAAACTAAAGAAGATTATTTTTTCATAGGTGATAAAGTACTCAAACGGGATTCTAGAAGAGAAGACAAAGGGAAACATGGGAAATTTTATTTCTATGGAAAGACCCATACATCATTTATGGTTACAGAGGCAAAAATGCATTTTTCTTGAAAGAGTTAGATGGAACAGATCTACTGGGTGGACCAGTCAATGGTAGAATGTTGAAGCACTACTTTTCTCCAAATTAACCATTAGTTCATTTGTTTTACTCTGTTAATTTTAAATACCATATCAAAAGTTTAGATTGGATTGAATGATTGTCTTCTAAAGTTGAAGCTTGAAGAGAAGGCCCTAGGATTTAAAAGGTATAACATCATATGTTTGAATAAAGGAGATCACAAAAAGCAGTTCCAAGGAAAGCAACGTCAAAGTTCCAAGCCCACTGATCATAAAGTTCTTGACATCTCACCAGGAGATTCCATCCCCAAGTGGAGCCACTGTTAGGGTCCTATGTAAAGTATGAACCCCACAAAAAGAAACAAAAATAGATCCTGAAAGTGTTGCACATTCAAATGCCACTACTCTTAGTTTACTTTATGCAAATAAAATTGTGTGCAGCTTGTTCAAAATTCCACAATTCATGATGATCACACAGTTTAATCTTGAATCATTTATGATTTTAAATTTCATGTCATGATAGTTAATGAATAAAGATCTGACCAAACCATTTAATCTTGGCAGATCAGTAGTTAGGTAGAGAATAAAAATGAGCTCATCAGTTTAATCTGAGCCATTGGAAGTTATAAGGTTAGAAATAGGTTATTTTTCTTATCAAAAGAAAATAAAAGGGTCAGCAAGCTCAAATGCACCCAATAAAAGGAGTAAAAAATGTTAGGATAAATAAAGGTAGGTAGATTACTTTGACAATTAATGAAAATCATCAATTGGTTCATCTCATATCACTAATATCCTCATAAATCCCCTTCCCCTTGCTAAAATCATATTTCCATTCTTGGAAGCCATTGTCCCTTGTAAAATATCCCTTTCCTTAGTTAAAAACTCATTTCCATTACTAAAACCCCTTTCCCTAGTTAAAAATCTATTTCCCTTTGAAAATTAACTTCCCCTTTACTAACTCCTATTTTCCATTAAAAACATGTAAAACCCACTCTTTTACTAACTCCCATTTTCCATTAAAAACATGTAAAACCCACTTATCTAAAGTTTAAAACATTTAAAATATATCGAGCCCCACTACAAAAAACCCTCCCCGATATTATTTTAACCCATTCCTAGTGTATTTCTAACATCCCACCAATATATTTTACAAACACCTTTATATCATTATAACCTATAATTTATATATTATTTTAACTTCCCCCACTTTATACATTTCATTAACCCCCCATTACATGCTAACCCATTGCTTTAATATATTTCCCAAGGTCCCATTTTGTTTTAAACCCCACTGATTATTATATCACCCCACTATATTAATCCCCAACCCACTATATTAAACCTTCACAATATATATTAAACTCCTCCGTGTTCATAATACCTGACCCCAGCTCTCTTGATCCTTAACTAATCCCGCAACACCCATCAACCATCTGATTAGCGCCTATCAGATCTAATAATTCCTGAACCCTTTCGCACTCTCAATTGTCTGATGTTTAAAACCAATTGGGGGTGCGAAATGGGTGGTTTCACACCCCCGCCCATTTGCCACACGACACTCGTACAACGTATCACATCCCCAGTCCCAAAACCACTGTACTGATTTTTGCGATGCAATAACCGCTAATCCTTTTTACCCATTGTGATGAAACCACCATGATTCAAAATTAATCAAACTCGCACTATATTATTAACTACCTCTGGTTAAAAGCAATAAGTCCCGCCCTAAAACATTTTTTCACCATTTCTGTTGAAAATTGTGAAAAAGAAGCCTTTTTCGACCCAGTTTGAAATCTTTATAGACTGGAATTAAAGTCATTCTCGACCAGAACTGAACCCTGTTACCTCCTGTATTTCAAAAGACCAAAACTTCGAATTTCCAGGTAATCCTAAAGTGCCCGACGCCATTACTTAATCACATAAAAGTAATAAATTGATAAATTAAACCAAACAATGGCTTAACAAAGCATAATATTTGTTAACCCTCTGAAACCACCTGTGGTAGATGTTGACCACACACCTCTTGCTGATAACGACTTCAAAATCAGTGATACAATCATTGATTTCAACCTTCTAGAGCTCCACTATTGGAGCCATGATAAATACATAGACCAGGCCAATGATATCCACCTCTGGGACTCAAACCTACCCAGGTACATCTTCCCACAGACCTTTCAATTTCCAGAAATCATTAAACTCTGGCAGATCAATTATTTTCCCAATGAAAGAGCTCTAATAACCCCAAACCAAGAGATTTTATTCACGATCACTGCACAATCAATAAATCAGATGTTACAGATCCAACTAAAGCCTGATGAAGTCCCATTATCTATTGAAATCCTCACTGAACTCTACCTGAAGCTAGACTTCCCAAAAATATTCCAAATATTCCAGACCTTCCTTCCTCCATCAGTTGAAACCCCAAAAAGTAATCCTCCATACTCAGCTTCCATATTTTTAGAGAGAACCAGATAGATTGTCACAATGTTGTCATATATTTTAGGGTATTTTATTGATGAATATGTAGATGCATCTGTCCTTGGTTTTTTGTCCATATTCTACCCAGGTTAGCCTCTTGCTTCAACCTTAAACTTTTCCCAATATCTATCAGATACAATCCATGAGAAACTGATCAAGTTACCAAAGCAAGGAGTATTTAAATACTCCTCAGTTTTGTTCCATTTGTTCTTATATTTCCAATCAGAAAGGTTTGCAGTTAGCCTCCAAAAACTGGACACAAAGGGTAACCCCCAATCTGTAGTCTTCTGGACATCCTTAATCAGAAAGGATTCCACATAATTCAACTATAAAGACTTCATTGATTCATTTGTTTATCCAGTTGTCAATATGCTAAGTAGTAGCATTCAACCTAGAGTCAATGAAGAGATAAAGAAAGTATTGCAGTTGTCAGATCAAAGTAGAACAAGAGACTGATATTTATACTAGAATTTTACAGAAATTAAGGTGCATGGAAGCCAACTCACCCCATGCAAGCTTCCTAAATACCTCCCAATGAGGTTATTTGCATTAGAATACATCAGACAAATCCTGGACTCAGATGAAGTCAACTTCCTTTCTACAAAGAACAAAACTCAATTCAAGATCAATAACCAGTTAGGGCCTTTTATTTGTAATAATAGGAATGATATTTAGCAAGCAGATAAGTATTTACATGATTTCAAATTCAGTAGTAGTTTCAAATGGCAATATGATCCCTTGGGAGTTATAAGTAAGTTAAGAGTCAAATTCAAATTGACCCCGTTTTTTCATAAGTCAAAACCTGAAGTTGAAAATAATTCGAACTAGTCAGAGTGGTTGGAAAATACTTTAGAGGAGATGGAGAAGCAGGTTGATACTAGTTCCATCTTGCTTACTCCAGCCCCACAGGACAAAAATTCAAAGAGGGCAAGAGAGGAAGGCTCTTATTTTGTAGAGACTACTTCTGATACCAAATTCAAGTTAATGTACTAGAAAAAGGCAAAAATGAATCCAGTGATAGAGACAATTGAGATCATTGATACAGTGGACATCATTGATACATATATATTTGTCAGAGATAATGCACCTCCCACCATTTCAGAAGAAACACAACCACCATCAATCTCCAGTGCACAAATCATTCAAAAACAACATAGTGTAGAGGTTTCATTGTTAAGCAAACTAGTGGATAAAGAGAAAGATATAATGGAAAAATATAGAGAAATCAAAATCAAGAATGAATTATTGAAAATTGTAACTTATGCCTAGTATTGGAAACAAACACCTAGTGACTAGAACGGATTGCTATCATCATTTGACTACAAGACTAGAAAGATGCAAATGACCTTTTTACATCCAATAGTGGAGGCTCCAAAATTATCAACAGATTACAAGAAAATAGCCTTTGAAGTTCTTGCTAAAGATGTGCATCCCATAAATCAAATTGAGTTTCATAAACAAGTTGGAGAAATGATCTATTCCACTATGAAAAACAAGGCTTTAAGTGTCCAAAAACTACATTCTCTAGAAAATATCAGAACACAGTTAAATCTAGAGAAAGCTTCTTCACATGCAAAGGATAAGAGAATAAAATCACTTGAAGAATTGATCATGGAGGTTGGATATGATCTAATGAATATCAAAGCAGCAGAAGAGCTTATTAAGAAGAAGAATGCAGATATTGAAGAAACAACTGAAGTTACCTACAACAGAGCATCCACAAACTAAAGAAGTTTTGGAAAATGAGAATTAGAAGGATGAAATGATGAATCTCATCATTCAGTTGACAACTTAACTGAAAGAGATGGAAAATTAAATGGACAAATTTGTGTAGGAAAAGCAAGCTAACATGGAAGCAATTCCTATTACTGCCATTCCTATAGCTTCTACCTCAACTCCATTACCTACAATAGTTCCAGTGACAACAGAAGTTCCAACAACCACGCTACTACACCAGCAATAACATCAGCCCATCCCAATGACGAGGCAAGTAAATTTATTAAAGCCATGCAAGACATGTCAATACAAACTACTGAGATCAATAGGCTTAAAGAAAAAGTGAAAAATCTAGTAGATGAAAAGAAATTGGCTCAAGTAATGTATAAAGCAGAATCATAGAAAGAAAACAGATTGACTGGTAGAATTCATCAGTTAGAAAATGGATTATCACTAAAAGAGCCACTAGCCCAAGAAAAACAACATTTGTGGGCCAATATCATTAACTCAGTTAATGATATTTGGCCTTCCATACAGATAATATTTCAACAGAAGGAATTGATAAAGGGCGCTAGTGATGCAATCCAAAAGGTCAAGGAAGAACTTGGAAAGAAACCCGAGGAAGCCATTGAGATAATAAAGTTCCTCAATTCTAAAAACAAACAAGAATTAGAAGAACTTGGGATAACAGATAGAACAGAGAATATCTTAGAGGTGAATACGGTGATTTCCAAGAGAAATGTCATGATACAACTTGAAGACAAATGCCAAACAATGGAACTGGCAGTCAATAGATTCATGGAAAAAATTGATGCTTTGAGGCAGAAAGGTCTGCCTAATCCTTTGGTAATTAATGATAAACTGATGAGGCATGAAGACTATGATAAAAAGATCAGGGAAGTAACTAAAGAGACTTCCAACAATTCAACAATGAAAGGAGTTCCTACAGGCAAAGTACTCCTTCAAACTTTAGAGAACTTATTATTTCTTCAACATGAGGTAAATCAGATTTTTGTAAACAAACCTACATCTACCAAGTATACTGAGGCAGATGAGATTGATAGGAGGATGGAAAAGATCAAAATTCTAGACGAAGAAGCCTCAGAAAAATGGTGTGATTTACTGTGATAGGTAAAAGTAAAAACAGGTAAAAGAGAGACAAGGTACAAAGTAAATAGAGCAGATAGATAAAGCAGTAACAGATTGAAGATGTAAACAGATAAAGACAGATGCGATGAATACAGATAAAAGACAGAGTTAAAAGACAAGTCAAATGAAAGACATCGTGAAAGACAAGCTAACAAGAAAAATAGTGAGCGTAAAAGACAAAAATATCAAAGAAACAAACAACAAATTAATAAAATAGGGACAACTTGCATTCAGTTAATAGGTGTCTCTATCTTCTTGCATGAAGATATTTATTTTACTCAATTAAATCCTAATCAGTTGATAGGATATTTTGTATTAAGTTTTGTATAAATACTTCATCAATTCGAAGTAGTGAGGGGACATTCCTGAATATTTCTATAGTTGAATTGATCTACTACATGAGGGTTTATTGTATCATTTCCAAGTTAACAGGCAGGACAAGTAATAAAGACATTGGTTTACAAGATTCATGTGTTGATCCACTTCAGTGAAGTATTTTCAATTGTTCATGTTCTTTTCTTAAGTAGTCCATAAACTTGCATGTTTTCTAAATTTTAATGTTATAACAGGAATTTTATTGCAGAACTTGTTTAAATACACTCCATTTCGAACTATTATTCATTTTCATGTTTTCTTCTGATATCTGGTTTAGAGAATCTTTGAATGCTCTCTAATCCCGATTGACCTCTTTCAACTCCCTTCATTATGCGGTTTAAGGAATCCTTAATTGCTCCTTGATCCCAATTGAAAACCACTTCACCATTCAGCCTTAAAGATCTGATTTTGCTCAGCTACCTTGCCTTGTAACACTTCCTTTAGAACTTGATTCTATTCTGTTTTCTTGATATATTGACTCCATAGCCCAATGGAGAATCGACAGGCACCTATCCATCTAAATAAGTAATTCCACTAACAAATCAAAATCAAACCAAATCAAACATACATAACTAGCCTAAAATCAATAAAAACAACAAAGTTAAATCATTAAGAGAGAGCCCTCTCTAAGCATTAGGAAGGCTAGATCCTAATCCCAAAAGCAGTTGATAGTTACCTCCGATATTTCTTTTAACACAACATAACAACCCTTGGAAAATTTTGGAGAGATAACATGGTGCGCTACTAAGGTTTCAATGCATCGGTGCGTGTAATATAGATGGTCACCCCGGGTTGGTCGAAGGTGCATACACCACGCAGTAAATGTATACAACCACACCGGGTGCACTACAGGTGATACAATGCATGGGGCCGTTCTAATTGGTATTGGGATTTGTGTGGTGCCCATATGTCGTATCAAAGCACTGGTATGTAGTCTTATAGAAGCGCACTGGTGCGCAATATCATACAAATGCACCGATTGTTGTAATTCGTATTGGTATTTGTGTGGTGCCCATAGGGCGTTCAAATGCACTGGTGTGCAGTATCACATAAAAGCATCGGTGCGCAGTATCTCACAAACGCGCTGAGATTTATAATTGGTATTGGTATTTTTTCGGTGCCCATAGGTCGTAGAAACACACCTGTGTACAGTAAATGACACACATCGGTGTTCATTTTGTATTTTTTAGAAACATCAACCTGTGACATAGCAATTATTGTGATTTAAAAAAATTCATTATTCATAAAAAATCGACACATCTTATAACAATAATCATATTAATTAAATTTTTATTAATGCATTTGAATGTGATGTTTGGATTAATTTGTTATATCATATCATAATTATTGTGATTTTTTAAAATTCAGTATTCATCAAAAGACGACAAATATATTATAACAGTATTCATATCAATAAAATTCTTATTAGTGCATTTGAATGTGATGTTTGGATTAATTTTTTATATCATACCATCAGATTTCACATCTCTTCATTATAATATTTAATCATCCATAAATTTAATCAGTGGTGTTACATTTCAAAGTGACAATGGAGAATGCAATAGAATAAATTAAAACATATTTTATTATATATATATATATATATATAAGACAGTATTTGTCATACAAAATGGGACAGTTATTGGTATCCCTTTGTCTTTCAATTGGGACACTATGTCCATTACATTAAAAAAAATGTCTGATTTCACAGAAAAATATTTCAAAAAATACAACACCTTGCTTTGATATCCAAACATAATGATCATCATTATTCACTTGAACTATTGTCACTGCTCGAGCTACTTCCATGACTTGGGTTATTTTCAGGAATGTTTTTTTCATGGTGTTGATTGTTTTCTTCTTCTTCACCTTCCATTTAAAAACATAAAAATAAACTGTAATGAGTGTATATACATTGGTGAGAATAATGAAAATTGAAATATTAAATAATATACATCAATGTAAATTGAAAATAAATGACGTACCCTAGCAACAATTGACTCTTGAACTATACACATTATTTCAAAACCATGTAGTATGCCATCTTTCAAGATTTCATCTGTTGGCATAGTTCCATACTTTGTTTCCTGCAAGTTTTATATCCCATAACAAATCATATATTTACTATAAAAGAATTTTTTATTCTATTAATTATAGACGGAGCTAAGTAAAACAAGATCAATAAATGCTTACAAATTCCACAATTAATTTATGATATGCCAACATATACTCACAACCCATATTTAACCCAATGTTAATCAATTTGTCTGATGGTTCTTCTTTGTATGTTAGCACATGTTTGAAGACATCCAATGATGATTTTTGTAAAACAACTTAAAATATACAAAAATGAAATCTAGTTAAGTTGTTATAAGGAAGTAACAATTACTCACAAAGTTAGATATCAACCCTTTTCTTCCTTGTTGTCCTGTTTTATGTGCTGAATGGGTTCCATTTTCTTTTATTTTCTGCAAGAAGATACTTGAAAATTAATATTTAATGCTAAATTTTTTATTTATTGTACCTAATGATCGAAAAATTCAATGATTACATATTACATTTGAAGCACGTTGTTGTTGAGATGGCTCCTCCTACGATGAAATTTTGTCCATTTCTTTGACCATCTCCTTGTACACCTTTTTGTACATTCCTACTGGCATATTTCTGATATCAGCTCGATCATCTTTTGAGATTTTCATAATCTTCCTGAAAATGTAACATGAAAATAAACTATTTGGGGCCTCGACATGACAGTCGTCCTGGTCTGTCAGAACCCTGCAGGCATCTGTACTACTAGCTATCGGCCATGCCTCGCCTAGGGTTTGACGTTTCTGCTTACAGCTAATACGGGTTAGGATGGCCGTCTCTGTGCTCACAAACCCTAAACCTACTGCTAGACGGTGGTATGTGCACAAGGTTTCGGTTCTGGAGAGGGTCCTGTGCTGTCGTAGGTTTTGATTAGGCACTAAAGCACATATTAAAGATGGGTTTTGAACGAGATTCGATGGAATTAGAACCGGCACTGGAAGATCTGGTAACAGTCTGGGGGCACGAGGTGTTGGCGAGAAATTTGGAATGGTATATTCAGGCCATTGGTGATACAGGCCTGAAGAACAAAAATCCTGAAGGCGTATGGGGTTTTTCGAACGAAGTAGCTCTCCTGGAAGAAAGCCTTCAGAGTACATTCAAATGCGGGTGGAAGGAAGGGAACGATCTAGGGCCACTCAAGCTTTTGTCCTTCCCGGAGAAGCATGGAGACGATCAACGTCCGAAAAATCTGTTAAACCCTAAATCGCCAGGTTTTTCATCAATCCCGTTTCTCTCAGGGGGGTTGGAAGATACAGTTGCTGCCTGTGGTATTCAGAGTTCTGTTGGTCTTAAGGGTTTTTTGGGAGAAAGCCACAAATTTCCGGATCTTGGCAGAGGAGCTCATTGTAATATTCCCAAATTTTCACATGATATTGGGAATATTAGAGTTCTTGATTTTCTTAATTAATTAAGTAAATAAAAGGGTGGAGGGACCCACAAACCTCAAATATGAATAAAATCCACTTTTAATGTGTGTATGTGGATATTATAGATCTAGATCTAAAATCGTGTAGTAGTGGAGCAGCTCCATTAATGGAGATCATGTCTTATTTATGAGATAGATTTTGGAGGATGAAATAGTCAAATAAGATCATCGATCTTAAACGTAAAATCATGAGGATCTTTGATAAGGTCAACTGAGATCATAATGCATTCAAAGAAGATCATAGAGCACTCATGATAAGTTAGTGGAGGAAGTGATGCATTTAATGCACACATGATGGAGAGAGTGATCACCCCATATGAACATGATGGAGGACATGGAGAAATAATGCAGTCAACCATGGAGATTGTTGGAACAGGGTCTCCTACAAGCTGCAAAACTGGTCTGTTTTTGTATAATTTTGATTATATTTAGTCTAGCGCAGGGGTTTGGGGTGGGGAAAAAGCCTCGAAAGCATTGTAATGGGTTAAAGGGTAGATTTGGAATCTAAAAACCACGGTTTGTGGACCATAGGAAAGATTAGGCTAGATTGTTATAAATAGAGGAACATTTTGAATTGTAAGGCAGGAAGATGATGAGCTCTTGATGCGAATTGCAGCTTAATAGATCTGTTTGGGTTTTTGGGAAGGGAATCCGGCTGGATATGTGCGCGGAGGGCCCAAGTCCTGCTGTGTGCGGACCCTGCTGCTATGTGCGCATGTCGGGCTTGGGTATTGTAAGAGGGAATTGACGGATTGGTGAATAAGAAAGGTTGTTTTGAGTACTGAATCTATGTGCACTGTTTATGTGAATCTGAGGTAATTGCTGTGTTATGCGTATTCTGTATTAAGCTGCAATAGTATTGTCATAGCTGACCTTGTGCACATGGATGTGAAGAAGGCCTATAGATATAACTCTGGAATAGATGATCTGGTCATTATTAAGCCGGACGCAGCTCTGCTTGCCTTACCTATCCTTTCTCATGGTGCAGAAACCTGGTTCCAGCACCCACCCATACTACTTCGGGTGAGACTTTGACTTACGCAAGTAGGTCACTGCCGAAAGGGCCAGTAGTATAGGGGTTTGTTGGCAAACCTTAGCTTCTGAACCTAGGTCAGGACCCCTTGAGCCAAAAAATGGTTCCGTTGCCGGGACTGGGAGCATTTTGAAAGGGATCGGGTAATGTCAAGAAAATAATTTAAGGCCTGAGAGCAGGTATGGTTAAATGATCTCCAGTTTAGACAAAATTACAACGCAGAGCGGTAAGTACTATCAAACCAATCAAGAAGGGGATAGATCTATCTATAGCCCGCTAAGAGGAACAACTACACAAAGTTCGCCAGCAACACCGCTGTCAGAACCACGTAAGAAGGAACCCTCGCCAGAAACCCCACCAGAAGAGGATATGGTAGCGCACTTGAAATTACCTACCTTCAAGGGTGTGGGGGATGAGGACATGGACCGATTTTGGTTTGTTGCAGACTCAGTATGGACTGCGCAGGGTGTGGCAGGTGATACTGTGAAAAGGGCGCAGCTATCACTGGATTTCGAAGAGAGAGCTTTGGACTGGTACATGCGATACCTATCTCAAAATGGAAGCGCATCTATTCAAGATATTAAGGATGCTCTGAAACAATAATTCCGAAAGCCTAAGTCCTACTCACAGATCGTAGCCGATGTGAAATACTTCAAGCAAGGAACAACTGAGTCGATATGGGAAGCTGATCAAAGACTAAAGAAAGTAATCAGAGAAGTAGGATTTAAGTATAATGATAGATAGCATACAAAATGGTTTATCGCTATGCTGTTACCTCACCTTCGTACACCAATGGGCCACCAAACCTTCGAATCACAGGAAAAATCTTTGGAAGCCGCCATGAAACTAGAAGTTGCGCCCAGAGAAGATATTTTGGTAGGAGTACAACAAATTCAGAAGCAACTCAGAGCTATGCATATGGAGATTCAGAACCTACGGAAGGAATGGAGAAAGGGGGCTAGCGTAGACCTATGGTGCATACGATGTCGGGTATTTGGACATATGAAGGATCAGTGCCCACCACTGGCAGATTACATACAGGCATGAGGACCTAGTCCGGTGCATCCAAGAGCAAGTAGAGAACTCAACCTGTCACGTCCGGGCTCAAGCGAGTCCGTGTTGTGGTGCGATGGCTGTCGTGTAGCAAAGCTGCATGATACGAACCATTGCCCATGGCTATGTGTGTATGTATCAGAGCTGAAGCAACAATGGTGCAGATTCCGCTGGTCAGTTGGACATGATGAGCAGAACTAGCGAACCTATGATATGAAGATAGATTGAGGAAAATTTTATAGGGTGAAATCAGACCCTGCATCACCTAGGTCTCCCGTGAACTTTGGTGGCTCCCTAGCTAGGGGCAGGGGGGGTCGGGGAGGAAGCGCAGGACGAGGACGCGGGAAGTTATTCTGTTATAATTGGGGGAAGTGGGACACTTTGTAAGGTATTTCCCAAACCCTGCAAGGCCATCATGTAAATATTGCAGACAGTTGGACCATGTGATTGAAGATTGTCCAATATTAATAGCAAAAATGCAAGAAAAGCAGCCAACACAGAATGTACAAAGAGTTAAGGCTGAACTACGGGAAAAGAATCTGTGTGCGAAGGTTGTAACCCATAGCGGGATGACCACTAGGGAGCCTCAGAAGGAGGCTGCGAAGGGTCCTCTAATCTGACAGGCACCTCTCAACCTAGCAGGGTTGGACCGAAACCCGAGACAAGAAACAATTAGAGTAGTCCACTAGGACATTGCTAGGACAAGGGAATCTACTATGCAGGCACCTGCGCACCTCAAGGGAGGTGACGAGATGAGACCACTCCTGCAGGTGCGTGTGACACTATTACGCAACTAACTAACCAAAGAAAACCCTTAGACATTGATAATATCTCCGTAGTACAGCCCCGTCTGTCTCCAGAAGTCCAAAACGTGCACAAGCTAGGCGGATATAGAAAACGCACCAGTAGGGAGATGAGAATGACTGCCCAAATCAGTAACTATGAAATGAATCAGGTTGTCTTAGACTTGGGGTCAGATGTAAACGTGATACCTATGCAAACTTGGCAACAAATGGGCGAACCCAGATTGGAGTGGTCCAACATCCAACTGCGTATGGCCAACCAACAGAAGATTATACCTATGGGAAGATTATCGAAAATCATGGTGGATATTGCTGGGGTCAAGGTCTGGGCTAACTTTGAAGTCATACAGATTGTAGACGATGCAGATCCATACCCTGCACTCTTGGGATTGGACTGGGCCATAGATATGGGTGGTATCGTCAACCTCAAAAAGAGAAGCATGGTGTTTGAAAGTAACGGGACAAGGGTAGTAGTACCATTGGACCCTACAGAAGGTGAGCGCTACACAGAGCCAGTATGCGATGGAGAAGAGGTGGATCACATTTACAAATTGACCGCGCGGGACGAAGATTGGATCAATCCCACGGCAGACGGGGTACTCTGTTGGGAGGAAGACAATGAATTCTTCTCTGACTCTAATTAGGAAATGGAAAAGTGAAAAACCCAGTTGCACGATGTCTCAGCGCTACGGTGTCTTCGAATCACAAGGAAATTTTGCTGCATTTCCTCGGAGGTAAAGGATCTACCCCATTTTGATGAGTCGAGTAGCCTCGCGGCATTCCTGAGGACACTGGAAGCTACGGTTCCATGAGAACGCAGGCTATGAGCCCTTAATCTAGCTATGCGAGGAACACCTACGCGATGGTGGGACACCCACAAGGAAGCATTCCAGGATTGGGAGGAATGCCGGGCTATGATGATCCTGCTGTTTGCACCCTCGGCAGATATATGCACCAAGACATTCCTCGGACCAGGAGATCCCCATGAGCATATGCTCACTTGGATGGACAAATGGTATGGCTGGACTATGAAAGAGTGGGTGCATCTGTTTATTCATGCCTTTGGGCTTATCCTCGTCGCATGGTATTTAGATGCGGAGCTCCATCAGCACACCCGCCACTGGGAAACACTAAAAGATGACTTTATAGGAACGTTCGGGCTACTTGGGGGAACGGAGGCACTCGATGAAGCTCTAAAGCATATCAATGCCTTTGTATTTAATGACTCACGCCACCACGCTGCACCGGAAGTCCTGACATGGGAAGCGTAGATGCAAGACATAGTCGACTGCCGAAGCTTGGCGATAGAGGAAGAGGAAGATAATCCTCAGAACGTCTATGTCCCATAATTTGAGGGAGAACGAATAGTTACTGGGCCCCCGCTGCAGAATGTTGATGTTACCAAGCCTCTCAAGCTCTGCGAAATCAATATCGGGACGGAAGAACACCCTAAGTTGGCCAAAATTGGAGACTATTGGGACGCAGGAACCGTAGGAAAAATTTCAGAGCTACTTACGGAGTATCAGGACTTATTCCCCACAAAGTTTTCCGAGCTCAAAGGAATCACGGGGGACCTAGGCGTTATGCACATCACTCTGAAACCAGAGGCGCGACCCGTAAAGTAGCAGCCTTACCGGTTGAACCCTAAGTATAAGCAAAAGGTCAGGGAAGAACTGGACAAAATGCTTGTTGCAGGTATCATTGAACCGGTTGAACAGTCGGATTGGGTAAGCCTGATGGTCGTCCAGGAGAAGAAAAACAAGGGGGAGATACGAATCTGCGTAGACCTACGCAAGTTAAATGATGCTTGTGCACATGACCCCTTCCCTATGCCTTTCTCAGACGAAATCCTTAATAACGTAGGTGGCCAGGAAGCATATTCCTTCACCGATGGATTCTCAGGATATCACCAGATTCGAATCGCACCTGAAGATCGCAGTAAGACTACGTTCAAAACAGAATGGGGCTCCTTTCAGCACACAGTCATGCCCTTTGACCTCAATAATGCATCGGCTATCTTCTCGAGAGTAGTAGTTTCCGTATTCAAGGAGTTCATCCATAAGTTTCTAGAAGTTTATTTCGACGAGTGGACGGTGTTCGGCTTGGTAAAGGAGCATGTCTCCAACCTGCGCATGATGTTGGATGCCTGTCAAAAGCACCAAATTTCCTTGAATATCAAGAACTGTATTTTCTGTGTGCCTTTTGGAATTTTTCTTGGACACATAGTATGCCGACAAGGGCTGATGGTTGATCTGGAAAAGGTAGCAGTAATTATAAACCTAGCAGTCCCCACAACGGAGAAAAAATTACGTTCGATTCTCAGACACATAGGCTATTACAAAAAATTCATTTAGGGATACACACTAATCACATCGCCCATGGAAAAACTGCTTAAAAATAATGTTTCCGTTTTTTGGAATGATGAATGTCAGAAGAGTTTTGAGCTACTCAAAGAGAAGATGGTCTCTGCACCCATACTAATATTTCCTGATTGGACGAAGGAATTTCGCGTACACGTGGATGCATCAGGAATTGCCCTCGACGCTGTCCTAAATCAGCTTGGGGAGGGAGATATTGATCACCCGGTTGCCTTTGCTAGTCGAAAACTCTCTGGCACAGAGTGCAACTACTCCACCATCGAACGAGAAGGACTGGCTATGGTATATGCGTTACAAAAATATCGACACTATTTGTTGGGAGGAAACTTTAAGATGTTTACTGATCATTTGGCTTTAAAATACCTTGTGAACAAGCCTGTGTTGGGGGGGAAGATTTGCCGATGGCTATTGCTATTTCAGGAATACGATTTTGAAATTATCATCAAGTTTGGAAGGCTGAATGCGGGTCCAGATCATCTGTCCCGCATTGAGACGGGCGAAGAACCTACTAGCTTGGAGGAAGGATTATCGGATGCACAACTGTTCACCATTAAGGTCGTGGATGCGCACTTCGCTGATATCATTCAGTTCCTGACTACAAGCGTAGCCGCCACAGATTATTCGGTTTAGTAGAAGAAGGAGTTGGTTACTCTAGCGGTAGATTTTGCTATCATAGCCGGCCAATTATACAAATTAGGTGCTGATGAAGTACTACGCAGATATGTCCTGGAGCATGAAAGACATGTCGTCTTAACGGAGGCGCACGAAGGCGTCGCAGGAGGACACTATGTAGGAAAGGCAACAGCACAAAAGATTTTGAGAGCTGGGTTATGGTGGCCTACCCTACACCATGATTCTCACGACTATTGTAAATTGTGCGATACGTGCCAGCAGAAAGGACGACCCTCACGAAGAGATGAAATGCCATTACAACCTCAAATAGATTTGTAGGCCTTTGAAAAATGGGCCATTGATTTTGTAGGACCAATCAATCCCCCTGGAAGGAAGACAGGCGCGCGCTACATTATTACTGCTACTGACTATGTCACTCGTTGGGCTGAAGGACAAGCGGTGAAGGATTGTACTGCAGATATTGCTACGCACTTCATCTTTGAGCAAATCCTAACCATATTTGGATGCCCAAAGATCCTGATGAGCGACAGAGGCACTCAATTCGTTAATGAAACGATACAAGCCTTGAATGAGGAATTCCAGATCCATCACGTGAAAAGTACACCATATCATCCACAGGCAAACGACGCGGTCGAGGCTTTTAACAAAATCTTATAGCGGGCATTAGCCAAGGTCTGCAATGCTGATCGTAGTGATTGGGACGTACGCATCCCCTCTGTTCCGAGGGCCTATCGGACGACCTGCAAGAAGCTAATAGGAAGGACCCCCTTTCGGATGGTTTATGGCAAGGAGGCCATTATGCCAATATAATACATTATTCCTAGCCTACGTATCGCAACATTTACAAATATGGCAGAACCTGACATAATGGAAGAACGCCTTGCACAGATTTTGGCGTTGGAAGAAGATCGGTTCATTGCTAAATTTCATTAGCAGGTTCAGAAGGCTCACGATAAATCTTTGCATGATCGACATATTCGCCAAAAGGAATTCGTAGAAGGCGACCTAGTCCTCTTGTACGATAGCTAGTTTGCGAAACACCCAGGGAAATTTCGGCAGCACTGGCTTGGTCCCTACACCGTTACGGAAATCACGGATGGGGGAGAAGTTAGGTTGGCTACCCTGCGTGGTGACATGTTACTAGGCTACGTCAATGGCAGTCGGCTCAAGCCATACAGGACTAAATGACTATATGGCCAAAATAATTGTCTTAGGCGGACTTGGGCCACTAGGGAGGGTGCGCTGAGGCATGAACGAGATACGCACGCAGCTCCAGGGAGAATTGGCGGACCCACGACCATTGTGACTCAGGATGAGTCACAAGATTGTGTTGGGGGACTGTTGGAATAGGGTCTCCTATAAGCTGCGAAACTGGTTCGATTTTGTATAATTTTGATTATATTTAGTCTAGCGGAGGGGTTTGGGGTGGGGAAAAAGCCCCGAAAGCATTGTAATGGGTTAAAGGGTAGATCTGGAATCCGCAAACCATGGTTTGTGGACCATAGGAAAGATTAGGCTAGATTTTTATAAATAGAGGAACATTTTGAATTGTAAGGTAGGAAGATGATGAGCTCTTTATGCGAATTGCGGCTTAATAGATCTGTTTGGGTTTTTGGAAAGGGACTCCGGCTGGCTGTGTGCGTGGAGGGCCCAAGTCCTGCTGTGTGCGGACCCTGCTGCTATGTGCGTAGGTCGGGCTTATGTATTGTAAGAGGGAATTGACATATTGATGAATAAGAAAGGTTGTTTTGAGTACTGAATCTATGTGCACTGTTTATGCGAATATGTGGTAACTGCTGTGTTATGCGTATTCTGTATTGAGCTACGATAATACTGTCATAATTGACCTTGCGCACATGGATGCGAAGAAGGCCTATAGATATGACTCTAGAATAGGTGTTCTGGTCATTATTAAGCCAGACGCAGCTATGCTTGCCTTACCTATCCTTTGTCAGGGTGCGAAAACCTAGTTCCAGCACCCACCCATACTACTTCAGGTGAGACTTTGACTTGCACAAGTAGGTCACTGCCGAAAGGGCCAGTAGTATAGGGCTTTGTTGGCAAACATTAGCTTCTGAACCTGGGTGAGGACCCCTCGAGCCAATAGAGACTTATGTTCACATGTACAATGCAATTTGGAGTGGGCTTAGGCTATGTAAGGCTCATGTATATATAATGAAGGTGAAGGCACAATAGAAGGCATGATTTGGATTATTCATTTCTTCATCTGTTTAGATATAGATTTTTCTTAGGACATCTCTATGCATTATTGAGCTGTTTTGCTAAGTTTGCAATGCTGTTTAGCACAGGGTGTTCCCGAGCAGGAATCCCACCTCTTCCCTTGAGTGATCTCTAAGGAAGAGGGTTGTACTACATTCCTTATCAGGCATTGGTGCCATCTTCAGGAGGTTACTTCTAGCATTCAACTAGGAAACCAGTGGAGGATTCATCCTACCACTTTTTTCTTCACATTCAGTCTTCCAGGAGCAGTAGATCTATATCTCACATTCAGGCCATTGGGTTTTACCTCCATGTAGCAGCAGTTGCTTCAAGGATTGCACAGTCCAATCCTGTAGATCTATTGGAGGAAGGAAGTTTCCAGTATTTCAGATGGAAATCCTTTGAGGGATCATCTCCTCACATTGGATCTATTATTTCCATCACTCGGGAGCTGATTTGACACATATAGTAGTAGGCTATTGAGCCTCCTTAGGCTTAAAACGTAGTTTTCTAAAGCTATTGTTAATCTAGCAACTATTTTCAGTGGAGGAGATTGGAGGAGATAGATATTGAGCTTTTAGCCCAAGAATATAGTGAAGGGATCAACCCTTCTTTCATAGATATGATTGTGCATCATTGCAGCCACCATATCATCAGATTATGCGGCAGATTTGAAAACCCAACAGCATATATGTGCAAGCCCTAAGAGGGTGGTTTTCTTAATTGAAAGATCTGAGAAACCCTTTCTAGGTTATCTTGGGTATCCATCATAGAGCCCAGATCTATGTTTTCAGCATCATCAGAGCTCCCATTCTTCCTAGATCTGACTTTCTATCTTTCTGGCAGTTGCAGTCCCAACATTTGTAGCATGGATAACGCAATTTACCTTCCAGCAGTTCAGCAGTTATGTAGTCCCTCTTGTGGGATCATTTCAGGGTCATTCTATGCCAACTCTTTGGCTTGAGTGTCTCATATTCTGAGCGCTGTTGTATTTTTTGTTCACCTCCTATATGGCTCAACTGGCTTAGCTATTTCTGTGGATTATGATGTGTATTTAGATTTATTGTTTACTTTTCTGCAATTCTTATATTGTGTTTCAATATTACTGCATTCTCCCTTTTGGGATATTACAGTGGTATCAGAGCATGATCTTTGGCTCAGCTTGTGGACACTTCATCTTTTGCATCAAAAGAAGAAGCAGATAGATGAAATCTATCATGAAGGAGGATTATAGTTTTTCCTCTCTTCTCTTTAAACCCAAGCAAGATCTCTCCAAAGAGGTTAATCAAATGAAGAGGGAAAGGAAAAAGGAGGATCCAAGAAGAAGATTTGATAAGGAAGGTCCAAGCACTTCCTATCAGCAAAAAAGGAAACCGAAGAATCATAGATCTACTTATAGATCTACTATGCCCACTTTCTTTGAAGAAGGTGAATGGCATAGGAATGAAGGAAGAAGAGAACCTGAGACTCATGAGACTCTCAGTATGTATCTTGAAGAGTATAAAGCACAATCTAGAGCATTCAAAGAGAGTCTAACTCTCCAAAAATTATTCCAAATCAAAGAAGAAAGAGGATCCTATAGCAGCAATAGAAGAAAGAGGCACAATATATTATATTTGCCTACATTTGATGGATCTTCTTCAAGCACTGTTAAGGCTTGGAGGAAAGATTTAGATACATTTTTCAGACTACATCCTGTAGCTGAAGGAGAGGATGTCCAAATTGTAGCACTTCATCTTCAAGGTGAAGCCATTGATTGGTGGTTTGGTCACATGGGTCATGAAAAGGTGACTAAATATTCAAATTTCTTTCACAAGTTGAGAAGGAAGTTTCATGTGAGAAAACCATAGATGTGTCACAAAGAAAAATCTCCTAAGGAAACAAGGGAGGATGTCATTCTTGTCACTCTGGACAAGGGGTCACTACATTCACCACCAACTATAGAAGTACTTGCATCCGAAGAAGAGACACTTGCAACTTTGCAAGAAAATATTGAGCTCTTGACACATATAGTCCCATTTATGATTTAGGAGATGCATGAGGAAGAGGAGGTAGATTCCAGTGCTGGTACACTTGGAGAAGAGAATCCATCACTCTTACCAGTAGTTGGAGACACCATTGTCCCAGTTGGAGGAACTCTTGTGTTCTTGCAAGAGGTTCCCACACATCAGTTGATCCAAGGTATGCATACATATTCATCACATATTGTTTCAGTAGATCTTATTGAAACTTATGAGGACATGCTATCACGACCAATGCATAACCAAGGGTTAGAATGAAATTATGATTTGAAGCAACAACCTATCACATCACAGAGGACCCTTGATATAATTAAGGAGGAGATGAAAAGCTATCCCAGTTTTTCATTGATGAACTACACTCAACCCTTTGAGTTGAAGTGTAGAGTTTCAGAAAATGGGATGAGCAAGATCCTATGTACAATGACTAGTTATGATATCAGCATTGTGCCTTGATTTGAGACAACATATGTATTACCATGTAGATCTACAGTGCTGTCACTTAGTAGCAGTGATAATGAAGGGGCCCCCTTATTCTTGGAGCATTCTGAAGGTAGCTTCACTCATGAAGCATTGGAGGTAAAGATGATAGATGGTAGACATCTTGAGATGAGGGATATTTTCTCTTTTCTAGATAACACTTTATTAATGAGCATATCATAGCTCAAAGAGAAACTTCTACCTGCAGCAGATCCAGAACCTTGTTGGTTTTGGAGGGCCTTTGGTGAAAAGAGAATCTCATTGAAAAATCTCATTCGAGGCACACTTCAACATGTCATGAAGTGCAAAGTTCTTCATCAACTTGAGGAGAATGATATTCTACAAAGGGAGGATACCATTTTCATACAGGACATCATTCATCATCCACATGGGGATGAGTGGGTGAGAATGATAAGCAAGGGGTTGCATGACCACTTGTAGATATATGACATGGGTCAGCAAGAAGCTTGGTTACGTTGGTTGCTCTTGGGTGAGTTTGGTTACTACCCAAAGGCTCCTATTTCTTTGATCCATGCCTTGAAAAACACTCATGAAACGAAGAAGGAGGCATGGCTGCGCTGGATGATCTTGGGTGAGTATGGCTACCACCCAATAGCTCATATTTTTCTGATTCATGCCTTGTGTATCAATGATAGAATACATCAAAAGAAGGCATGTTCACTTTGGTTGACCATGAGAGAGTTTTTCCATCACATGACATCCCCTATGTCTATGTGTTTTGAATTGTGTAAAACTTGGCATGGTACTCTCATGATGTGTATTAATGGTGCTTACTTGTATTGGGCTATGATGCACATGAAGAGGATAGAAGGCAACAAGATCTCTTGTTGCTTTGGTTACTTTTGGGAGAGTTTGGGTTATCCATCTTGCATGGGGGCAATGGAGGATGGTAGCAAAGGGCCTTACTCCGGTGGTTACTGTTGGGAGAATATTGTTTGACATATTTGTCTACCCATATATATCTATTTCTTCTTTTGCATAATTTTGGAATGATGCTTGGATCCAACAAGGCCAACAGGGCTAAGGATGAGCGCATGTCAATGCTCAATCTACTTCATAAAGCATGGGATGAAGAGATGTATTGTGAGATGGAGATTTTCCTTTGTGGAAGGAACCACTTTATTTTATGTATCTCATGTATTGATGATGATGTTGGAAATCATATGGTTGTCACTTGGTACTTCAAGGTGGAAGGAGGGCATCTAACTATATAGTTGGAGGTCATTCTATGCATTCTTGAGAGACAACTTTGGAACCAAACATGCATGACACATTGCAGAAAATGGAGGAGGGCTTCTTTATGTGGATGCCACTTGGAGGGGAATGGATGGCTTTGCATCTACTTTTGTAGTTGCTTGAGGACAATCAACATTTTGCCGGGGAGGACTGTAATATTCCCAAATTTTCACATGATATTTGGAATATTAGAGTTCTTTATTTTCTTAATTAATTAAGTAAATAAGAGGGTGGACGGACCCACAAACCTCAAATATGAATAAAATCCACTTTTAATGTGTGTATGTGGATATTATAGATCTAGATCTAAAATAATGGAGTAGTAGAGCAGCTCCATTAATGGAGATCATGTCTCATTTATGAGATATATTATGGAGGATGAAACAGTCAAATAAGATCATGGATCTTAAATGTAAAATCACAAGGATCTTTGATAAGGTCAACTAAGATCATAGTGCATTCAAAGAAGATCATAGATAACTTATGATAAGTTAGTGGAGGAAGTGATGCATTTAATGCACACACGATGGAGAGGGTGATCACCCCATATGAACATGATGGAGGACATGGAGAAACAACACATTCAACCATGGAGACTTATGTCCACATGTACAATGCAGTTTTGGAGTGGGCCTAGGCTATGGAAGGCTCATGTCTATATAATGAAGGTGAAGGCACAATAGAAGGCATGATTTGGATTATTCATTTCTTGATCTGTTTAGATCTAGATTTGTCTTAGGACATCTCTATGCATTCTTGAGTTGTTTAGCTAAGTTTGCAGTGTTGTTTAGCACAGGGTGTTCTCGAGTGGGAATCCCACCTCTTCCCTTGAGTGATCTCTAAGGAAGAGGGTTGTACGACATTCCTTATTAGGCATTGGTGCCATCTTAAGGAGGTTGTTTCTAACATTCAGCTAGGAAACTAGTGGGGGATTCATCCTACAACTTTTTTCTTCACATTCAGTCTTCCAGAAGCAGCAAATCTATATCTGGCCATTGGGTTTTACCTCCATGTAGCAGCAGTCCCTTCAAGGATTGCGCAGTCCAGTCTTGTAGATATATTGGAGGAAAGAAGTTTCCAATATTTCAGCTAGAAATCCTGTGAGGGATCATCTCCTCACATTGGATCTATTATTTCCATCACTTGGGAGCTGATTTGACACATCTAGCAGCAGGCTATTGAGCCTCCTTCTCTTAAAGCACAATTTTCTAAAGCTGTTGTTCATCCAACAACTATTTTCAGTGGAAAAGATTAGAGGAGCTAGATCTTGAGCTTTTAGGCCAAGAATCTAGTGAAGGGATCAACACTTCTTTCATAGATCTGATTTTGCATCATTGTGGCCACCATATCATCAGATTATGCAACAGATCTGCAAACCCAGCATCATATATGTGCAAGCCCTAAGAGGGTGGTTTTCTTAGATTGACAGATCTGAGAAACCCTTTCTGGGTTATCTTGGGTATCCATCATAGAGCCCAGATCTCTGTTTTTAGCATCATCAGAGCTCCCATTCTGCCCAGATCTAACTTTCTATCTTTCTTGTAGTTGTAGTCCCAACAGTTGCAGCAGGGACAACGCAGTTTACCTTCCAGCAGTTCAGCAGTTACACAATCCCTCTTGTGGGATCATTTCAGGGTCATTCTAGGCCAACTCTTTGGCTTGAGTGTCTCATATTCTGAGCACTGTTGTACTTGTTGTTCACTTCCTATATAATAAAATGGATCATCTATTTCTGTGCATTCTCATGTGTATTTAGATTTATTGTTTACTTTGTTGCAGTTCTTATATTTTGTTTCAGTATTACTGCATTCTCCCTTTTGGGATATTACACTCATTTGGACCCTCATAGGGCACAAAAGAACCCACATCAATGGAATGGTATTAGCTTCCTCGAAAACTTCCTTTTCTCACAGGGGAGTGAAGCGGTGACTTCGGGGTCGGAGGTAGCAAAGGGTTTGACTGGAAACCCTAGTGGTCTAAGGTAGACAGCCTTGGGTCAGGTAGGGGCCTTAATTTTTATGCCTTCAACGTAGGAACAAGGAAGGCTTTTAGGTTCTCATAGAAGAGAAAGTCGACAGGAGGTTTTTGGGGTGGCTAGAAAACAAGAAGGACCTCTAAGAGCAGGAGGCTTTTTCTTGGGAGGTATATCATCACACTGAGGAAGGGCGACCTGGGTCGCCTGTTCTTGAAGAACCAGATGTTAAAGAAGGGCCATTGAAGGCGAGGAAGGTGGAAGGAGTGGGGTTGCAGGAACAAAGAGAAAAAAGACCATGTTGATTAGGAGAAAAGAAGATAGCCCATGTTGTGTATTTGGAGTGGACATACTCATTGATGAAGTAATGGAAGGAACATAAACCATCCTAGTAGGCAGAGTCAAAGGAAGGAAATAATCTGTCAACTATATCACAGACTGGAAAGCCTCGGTATGGGTGGATGCCTCGAGAAGCCCCGTAGATATACAAATCCTAGCCCGGGGGTGGTTTATGATTAAGTTTGAGAAGAAGGAGCACTTGGAATGGGTTTTAGAAAGGAACTGGAATTTTGGGAAGAGGGTTGTCCTATTCAGGAAATGGATGCCACTCTTTGATGCCCAGAGGGAAAATTTCAAAGAATCACCTGTTTGGGTAAAACTACCAGGGTTACCAATTACCCTTCTAGACAAACTCGACTTTTCAATCAATTGGGAACACACTCGGTCAGTTCCTTGAAGCAGAACTATCAGTCCAACAGACCAAGGATCTGAGTGCTACCATAATTTTGGTCAATCTTAATCCTAAAGAAGGACTAGTAGAATAAATGCACCTCAAATACAAGGATTTTGAATTTACACAGACTCTGGACTATGAACACATGTCATTCTGATGCCATCGATGCCATAAATATGGACACCTGGAAAAGGATTGCCTGCTTGGGCACAGAATAAGAAGGAAGCAGAAAAGGATAAATTGAGGGCCTTTGAGACCCTCGACTATAGAAGAAATCAGGGCATCAGAGGGGGAGATGATGGAAGGTGTTGATGGACCATGTGCCAACACGACTAGAAGAGCTCCTTCTGATCATCTAGCAGAGCAAAAAAACCCTATAGCTATGGAACACGAACCCAAGCACCTTACAACAGCTTCACCTATCCTAGAAGCTGATCCAGCTACATCTACTCCGGAGGGTATGATTCTAGTATTTTTTCCCTCCCTATTCACCTCTTTATGTACTTCTATTTTTTCTTATTCAAATCTTGGTCCTTCCAGGCCATCTGAAATGGAATATTTGTAAATGCATGATGTCATAGAGTCCCTGGACAATATCATTACTTCCATCCCGTCTACCCCGTTGGAATCCCCCCCTGTGTCTGATATAGGTTTGCCCCTCCCTCCACCCTGTATCCCTGAAATGCCCCCATATAACTTAAGATCTCTTATGAAGAAACCTATGAAGGAGGAGGTTATTGGAGGACTGCAGTCTAATCCTATTTCGGTATGCCCTCAAAAGGTGTGGGGTAGGAAATCCAATATTTCCAAGGCTCAAGTCAAGGAAGAAATCGATACTGCAGATGGGAAGCACCGTTCCATTTCAGGGGTGCTTAGAGCAACGCATAAACCCTCCCTGGGTTATCGATGATCATTCTCTCTTACAATTGCAGGGGTTTTTCTAGTCAACCCAAAAAATTAGCACTGAGGGAGTTGATGAAGTCCTACGAACCAGACGTTCTTATGTTACAAGAGACCTTGGGGATGGGGGAAGAAGTGGTTGGCACTCTGTCCAGGATGTTCCCGAGGTGGTTATTCCAGGCCTTGGATGCTCATGGAATATCTGGGGGCTTAGCGTTGGGCATAAAATCTAGGAGGTTGAAGGAAATATCTACATGGGGCTCTAAAAATGCCTTGGCCATGGAATTCTACTCTAATGAGCTTTGTCACCCTATTATTCTTTTAAATGTTTATGGGCCTTGCTTGGATAGGGTGTAGTATTGGAACAACCTCTTTTCTAAATATTGATTTAATAACTCAAATATTATTCTTGGAGGAGACCTGAATTTTTTCCTGGGGATATTTGAATCCTGGGGTCCTTTTGCTCATGCAGACCCTCTTACAGATTTCTTTCTCAATAATCTGGCCTCCTCATACCTGGTGGATGCAAACCTGATCAAAACTAGACCCACTTGGAGGAACATAAGAATGGCTGATATAGGGTGGAAAAGAAGTTGGATCACTTTCTCCTTAACGAAGACCTGGTGGTTAGATCCTCTGTCTTTAGGCATTGGGTTGGGGCAGGGGGCTTATTCGACCACCTGCCCATACTCCTAGAGATCAAAGGTCCACATAAGAAGTTGGGGGCTCCCTTCAAGTTTAATTCTTCATGGCTCAAAGATGAATCTTTCAACTCTTTGTTCCATGACATTTGGAGGACAGAAAGGTCAACAAAAACTGGTAGTATGAGCTGGAATTTTATGGAGAATCTAAATAAAATGAAAAAATCTACCTTGGAATGGGAAAAGGCCAAAAAAATAAGGGAGGAGGAAGACTTACGGAAGGTAAATGAAGAAATTGGCTTCCTTGAAAGCCCGGAGGGGGCTGGTAATGCTTCCATAGAATCAACATACATAATAAAGAGCCTTGAAGCATCAAGAAGTAAAATCTTACTGGAGAGGGAAGAATTTTGGCGCCTCAAAATCAGGGTAATTTGGCTGTTAGCTGGAGATGGGAATATAATTTTTTTTCTAGAACTATGCCAAAGGAAGGAAAAATATTAATACAATTTGGGGAATTCAGACGAAGGAAGGCTTTTCGACACAATATTTTGAAGACTTATCCTCTATAGGAGTGAAACACTTCAAATATTTGTTGAGAGCCCCTGCAGAGGCATCTATTGCCGAAGTGATTAGGGTTGCACAATTTTTTCCTAGATATATTGATGAAGAAGGGAATGATAGTATTATGGAACCTGTTTCAAAAGAGGAGGTGGAGGGTATTCTCAAGGCAATGTAGAAAGATAAGAGCCCAGGGCCGGATGGTTGGACGATGGAATCCTTCCAACACTTTTTTGAATTCTTGGGCGATGACTTGCTTGTGGTGGTGGAAGAGTCGAGAAGATCCGGACCCATCTGTTAACCTTTCAACTCTACTTTCCTCGCCCTCATTCCCAAAAAGGAGAATCTGGAGTACTTCGATGATTTTAGGCCCATATCTCTTTACTCATGCATATATAAAATCATTGCAAAAGTGATAGCTACTCGTCTTAAACCCTTCCTCTCTCAAAATTTCTCCTTGGAAAAGTTTGGCTTCCTGGATGGAAGACAAATCCACAAGGCCGTGTGTTTCGGGGAAAATCACCCTAGAGGTTCGTTGGGTTACAACCTCCACAGAGCAGGGGCATGCTACTTAAGAAGGACTCTCACAACCATGCATGTTCAGAAAAACTAAATAGAGTAGAGTGAGGAAGTTACCCGTAGGTCCTACGGTTGAAGCAGATCCCGCAGGGTCCAAACCCCCAGCAACCGTCCTTCCTTCTTAACCTGAAAGACAAGAAGAAACAAGCACGAAGAACTGGTTGTACAACATATATCTACTCTAAATGTTAGTGAAATCCATATAAAACATTAGATAAATCATAATGAATGCTTAAATAACAAATATTCTCATATATGTAAGCAGACACTAACACGTATATTTCGGGAACAAGATGGTACTTCTGTATTATAAATAGCATGTACAAAAGTAACGAGTGGAGAGATCACCTAAATCCTTCCACGATCTTCGAGCAGACCGTCGTTCGGATCCGTCCCGCCCTTGCCTCGCTAAGACTCCTTCCAAACCGGTGCATACGAGATGACATATAGGGAGATGAGCATCTCAAGGAAACAAGGGTTTCCTGTAATGAACTGGGAAAGTGCAGGAGGCACAGGGAATCAGACTTGGATAGGGAATACCAACAGAGTATAATATCAATAAATTCTCTCTCCCCCTTAGGCCATACACATGAGGGGTTTTTATACTCCCTCCAAGTAGTTTCAACAGTTGGAAACAGTTGGCCACGTGCTGGGGTGGTTGAAATACCTGAGTAACCATCAACCCAGCCCGAAAATAGGGAATAATTATATATTTTTACATAATTTTAATGGCATACGCGGAAAAGTGCAGCTGGACTCGCGTATACACGCAGAAAAGTACGGGCATAGTCGCGTATGGGGATTTTTACACTGTTTTTAAGTGAATTTGTCCAAGTCTGTAGGAATGGGTGCCCAAAACCATCAAAGCAATCATGAATCATGTGAAGGTGAGAAATGATGATATAACAGATGCCCCCTAATATATGAGGTCAGAAGGGGTACATGATGGCCGAAATGTATTATGCACATAGAAAGAACTTCGCAAGGACAAGAGAGGACTTCACCAGATTTCAGCCTGCCAAAAACCAATGAAAAAAATAGAGAGTCAACTCATGCTGAGGCGGGCATACCCATGCTCAGTCCAAAAATACATCATATAGAAAGTAGTGAATATATCCAACATGTATACAAGTGTAGCTGAACTGAAAGTACACAATGAATCATCTGAGCATGGCCCGGAAGTGTAAGTCTGAATCAATGTCCAAGTATCACATATAGAAAGCTGATCAAAGATGGTGCAACTGGATGTCTGATCAAATAAGTAACTGAATCTCCAAGTAACGAATCATAAGAGGTGGAACAAACGGTACAATCACGCAACTCGGGAGCCAACATATAAGATGCTGCTGTACTGAACTGCAACATATAAGGGTGGATGGCATCACTGGCAGAAACTGAAATGGACTGTCAAAAGTGAACCGAAGAATGCTGATGCAACCCGAGGTCTTCATCGATCACTATGGCACAATTCTACACAATGGGAATAAATGAGCTGAAGTTGACAATGTGAGAAATCGTTGGATTACCGGTCAATGATGTATACCGTTAAACAACACGAGACAACCCACCGATAATGATAATGAGTGTCAAGGTGCCCCAGTGCAATCTAACAAGTGCGAATGAATGAGTTGAAGTCGAACACTTGAAAGAATCTACCAATCAGGAGGCAATGATGAATCCCCACTGTCGATAGCGAAGAGTCTGCCACTGATGACTGCAAACCCTAAGGTACTGACAAAAGACTCTAGATCTTATTCCCAGAGCAATGAGTCGGAGTCGATGGGAAAAGATCCGCTGGAAGGAAGGCATTAAGGCATCCCACATCAGTCCAGCGCGAGTGTAACCCGCAGGCCAAGATTTGGAAGGAATCGGACGAAGTAGAGTGATGGAACCAAAACCAAAGTACGTTTCCGACGTGCACAAGATGAAGCTAGCGCATGGAAGAAACCCTCTGAACCAACCAATAATGAAAGCTGACACAGAGGCGAGAAATCCACCGATAGGGTCAAATGGAAATCCAGGTACTGCACGAATCCCAAGTGTGATAATGTGTGCCGACGTCGAACACAGGGGAAACCACTCAGTCAAAGACCCATGATGATGATCAAATGCTGAGCACGAGGTCACCTATCAATGATGGAAATAGGCCCAAGGTGCGGCTCTAGGCTTGCTCTCAAAGCAATGTGTCGTAGTCGATAAGAGACAAACCCGCCGGCAAGAAGTCAATGGGGACCTTCTCAAACCAGCACGAGCAGAAGATCAAAACATCTGATGTGATAGAACATGATACTGACAAGACCGGGAAGGCCGACCGAATAATGAGTCAAGAGACACCGCAGAATGGCCGACTCAGGCTAGACTTCCCTTGAACAAAAGCACGACTCTGTGATGACCATGGCAGTAAAAAGTGACACTGTATAAGTCTGTCTTGCAGGAGGCAAAACAAACTCTCCATATGATTGGAAGAGATAACCAACCGGGGGAGAACTGACAAGTGAAACATGGTAAAGGTTGAACCTAGGTCAAAACTACATCCCAAATGTAGGAGATATATATAAGTAAATGTGCTTTGTTCAAGGGCGAAAAAACTGACTCTGTACTGCCATCAAAATAACGAAGATACATCTCGTTCCCGCTCTTTTTGTTATATTTGATTTTTTTGTCTTTTTCATATAATAAGCCTGAAAAAGAATAAAAGAATGCTATGGTACAATGGATAGAACGAGTATCAAAAAATTAGATGCACTAGTTCCTGGGATTGGAACAATCCTATGCTCAATGCAAGGTGGCGAAAAATGGTAAGTGATACTCAAAGGAACGTTCCATCCATGGGTAAAAAGGTGTCAAGTCGTGATAGCTAAGTGCATGCAATGGTTAACTTGTACAGAGAGTCAAGGTCAAAAGTTGGCTTAAACATCGAGTCCAAATGAAGTCGGCTAAAGGCCAGGATAAACAAGTAGCCAATATGCAATGCAGTAATACAACTTAACAACACCAGGGAGCCTCTAGGGTAAAAGCCAGAAAAAATGATAGTGATGAAGAAGAAGAATGAAGCTTCAACACATAAGACATGGCGGGACTAAAGAGGACTCCCAAGCCTACATAAAACGCAGCATGGGCAACAAGTGATAGCGAGGAACTAACTAGGAAGCCCATGTAAAGGAAGGCTCTACCATCAAGCCATGATTAAATAATCGGCGAGTGAAATGGGTGTAATACTCATGACCTGATGGGATCGACCCTAAGGCAAGTGATCAATATGGAGGCTAGTACGCAAGATGCAACGGAGAGTGATTTCCCTAACCTATATGCCAGTGAATATCATATACCTGCCGTGACGAGTTGGAAATCATGGATAAAAAACCGGAAAAAAAAAATCTCAAAATCGTCGAAATGTACTTGAAAACATACCAAACTGGGCACTTCCAAGCATTCGAGTTATGCAGCTTAAGATAGATCGAAAAAATGAGCACAATGAATTTTTGTGAAAATTTTCAACTTTTTAGGCATAAATAGACAAATTACCTCATATTTGGTTCATTATTGCATTGCTGAATTGGAAAAAAGTGCTCTGGAGCAAAAAACTTCTTTCGTCAAATCAGGAACAACCGACCGTCGAATTGCGCCGAAATTTCAGGTAGGCTCCTAAATCATCCTTGCAAATCATTTTGTCCGTTTGGAAATTAAAATTAAGTGAATTTTAGCTTTAAAACCCTTTCTAAAAATGCGGACTTGCGCATACGCGGGTTCAGTAAAGGCAACTCGCGTATACACGCGACTGTGCAAAGAAAAAGTCGCGTATGCGCAGGTCCGAAACTTAAAAAAGTGTGGCTAATGCATGATTTGATGAAATTTGACAGGATGACAATCTCATGGAGAGAACGTGAGCATAGCACAATTGACCAAGAGGTCATGCAAGATCGAGCAGCACAAAATATCCTTCGGAATTGCGGATTGTTCAAATTCTTTAAAATGCCAAATATGAAAAGCAATCATCGGTTGCTAGAAATGCTCGTCAATTACTGGGAACCAGATCAAGACTGTTTCGTGATAGATCAGATGCCACTACGCATTGAAGTGGAAGACATATACTTTATTACTGGACTTTCCCGGAGGGGAGAACCAGTAGACTTGCACGGGAAACCCTTGGGAGGGTTAACCGTGGAAGACTATGTCCACGTGTATTGCGTAGACGGTTCCAAAAAGGTTGGAACTCAGATTGAAATTAAAGATTTATGGGATTTGCACATGAAAATCCTCCTTTTCACCATCGGCAGAGTGGAAGGATCTGCCTCTCTACATCAGGCGTCCAGGACGCAAATGAGCATAGCAGTAGAATGTTTGACTCATGTGTATGATTGGTGCACAGCCCCTTTACTGAACATGAAACAACAGTTGACCTCAATCCGCCAAGCAAAGACTAAACACTTTGGGTACGGTACGATTTTGACAACATTCTTCTTTGAGAAGATTCCAGCATTGAGACCCAGAGTCATCTCTACCATCAGTAGCCCGCGGGACCCAAGAATTGCCCGTTGGGCGGACATGATGAAGAGATTGGGGGGTAGTGAGGTACCCCGGACCACATGGGACGATGAGTTCTTCCGCTGGTGGGGAGAACAAATCATCGCAGTGGACGACTATCCCTATGCCGGGATGGACTTCCGTGGAGATCTAGATCTAGTTCTTCCACCAGGCACAGCATGGGGCACAGTCGGTAAGTTTGCAGAAATTTTTTGACTTATATAATTTTTTTGGATTTTTTCAAATATGTATGAAAAAATGAAAAACAAACATGTTTTTGATTGGATTCATAATGACTGACAATTTAAAATGATCATGATTCAGATGTTGGACCAGTTCGTCTTGAGGGTCTTCCGCGCCACAAGCGCCGCAGGGGCGAAGCAGATACTATGGATTCAGATAGGACTCTCCAGGCCGTGCAGAGGAATTTGGAGGGACTAACCCGCCAAATACCTATGGCAGCTATGGAGGATCTACCGGAAGCCATCCAAAGACGGGTGGTAGGAGTGCCCCGAGACTGGGTTAGATTATTCCGCCGAGTTGCCACTGCAGTCACGTTCTATAGGAACACGACTTCTCGGCAGGGACCTCAGGAGTAGACAGATATTATGTATTAGATGACTGTATATTCTTTTTTGAGACTGAACATGATGGGGGCATAAGCCCAAGTTGTACGACATTATGGATCCAAATTTTGTAAAGTTTTTTGACACTCCGATGATATATATACAGCGATATTTGATGTGATGTGATAAATGTATCAAATGTATGATGTTTTTGATGATTAAAAATTTATTGTATGGAATGATTAATATGCCAAACTAATGCTTGATTAGCTAATGAGTTAGCAAACCAATTGTCAGCTCGAGGAATATGAATGAAAGTTAAAAATTGACATGACCTTTGTAACAAACGTACCCTCAAGAACAATCGTAATAAAAATGGATCTCGTACCCGATAAGTATTGTTCAACTGCGACACCACCAGCTGAGAGTCCAAGAAAACTACGAACGAATCAACACCCAAAGATATTGCCTCCAAGAGTAGATGAATAACTACAGTGTATTCTGCTATATTATTGGAAGCAGGACCAATGCAGACCCCTCTTGATACTAACAGCTGACCGGATGGATAATGAAGCACCCAAGCCGCGGAAGCTAAGTCCGGGTGTGTCTACTAGTACCATCGGTGAAACCAAAATGACTCATGACATCCAACACAACCTGCCAAAGCAGATCAAAAAACATCACCAACTCATCAAAGATCGAAAATCAATCAGATATGTACAAAGCAAAAAACTACTATATACAAAAGCAACATGCCAGGCCGAAGCCTAGGCACAATACTTCTTCAAATAGAGCCCATTACGGGGCTCTGGCAACTCGTTCCCTTCGAAATCAACCAAGGTGTACGCTCCTTTCTTAAGGAATTTTTTAACGATATAGGGGCCATACCACATAGACTTAAACTTTCCTGCCCCTAGGGCATCCTTTTCTTGGGCATAGACCAAAACAAGGTCACCTTCCGAAAAGACCCTAGGCTTGACCGCCTTATCGTACTGAACTTTTACTCGGTTTTTATGCGCTTCATTCATCGTGGCGGCATCCCGACGCTGCTCATCGAGATGTTCCAGATGAAGAAGCCGTTCTGCCAGACTGGAAGTGTCAGGAAGAAGCTCAACAACTAATTTAAGAGAAGGAATCTCGCATTCAATAGGAAATATGGATTCCACCCCGTGCACTAACTGAAACGGAGTAAAGCCAGTTGCAGTTTTCACTGACGTCCTGTATGCCCAAAGTGCAAGATATAGCATAATATGCCAGTTGGATCTATGTTTATCAATTGTCCTTTGAAGAATTGTCTTCAAGGATTTATTCACGGCTTCCACTTGCCCATTGGCTTGAGGATAATATGGAGATGAATGCTCCTGCCGGAAACCCAATTTGAGAGCCAACTCAGCCATCATACTATTTTGAAAATGACTTCCATGGTCAGTGAAAATCTCTCTAGGAATACCAAAACGAGCGATAACCTGGTTGAAAAGGAAAAGAGCTGCAGTCTCACCATCATTCCCAAAAGTAGGCATAGCCTTGACCCACTTCGTAAAGTAGTCTACTGCTACAATAATGTACTTGTGACCTTTAGCCGAAGGCGGGTTACAAGTAGTATAATCAATACCCCACTTTGTAAAGGGACCGACAGTAACGACTGGAAAAAGCGGAGCTGGATGAGCGCGCATTTTTCGAGTATAGACCTGACACGGATGACACTTTTTGACCGATTCAATACAATCTTTGAAAATCAAGGGCCAAAATTATCCAACACGCAAAATCTTTTGGGCTATAGCAAGCCCAGATAAATGACCCCCACAAGCTCCACTGTGAGAATCATTGAGCACAGCCTCAGCTTCTTCGAGAGTTAAGCAACGTCTTAGGATTGAATCAACCCCTCGACGATATAAAGCATCACCAATAATCAGATAATTCTTGGCTAAGTGACGCAGCTTACAACGCTCATCTTTCGAAAAAGTAGAGGGAAACTTCGCAGTCTGGAGATACACAATGATATCCCCATACCAAGGATCTTGTGGAGAGATAAGAAACAAGTGTTCATCCGGAAAGGACTCATCATAGATCATCTCTTCTCCACAGGGCAACTCGGAGATCAATTCCGCAAAAACTAATGATTTCTTGGATTTGGCAGACATGAACTCAAGATCAAATTCCTGTAAAATCACAATCCATCTATTATATTTGCCCCCAATCACTCGCCTGCTGAGGACAAACTGAAATGGATTGACAGCTGCCAAGACATAAGTTTTGCGAAGAATAATGTAATGCCGGAGTCGCTGCACAGCATGAACTGCTTCTAAGGCTAATTTTTCTATCGGAGTGTATCGAAGTTCAGGTCCTACCAGTCCTCGACTAAGGTAGTAAATAACATGCTCTGCAAGAGCATCATCTTCCTGAACCAGAACCATACCAATGGTAGATTCTGTTGCTGCCAGATACAAAAGAAAATCTCTGCTATAATCAGTTGGACTCAGTAAAGGAGCAGAGGTCAATGCTTTTTTCAAAGCATCGAATGAGCGTTGAGCGTAGTCGTCCCAAAGAAAAGGAACTCCTTTCTTCAATAGTCTCATATATCCCTTTGTAATTTCAGCATAATTGACGATAAATCTCCGAAGAAAATTAGACTTCCCTTGAAGACTTTGAAGCTGACGAATTGAAGACGGGGGAGGCAACCAAAGTATTGCCTCAACCTTGAAGGGATCTACCCTTATCCCTTCCCTAGACACAATGAATCCCAATAGCCGACCGGATGTAACCGCGAAAACGCACTTGTTCGGATTCAATCGAATTTTATAAAAACGACATCTTTCAAATATTTGCTGGAGGTGACCAGGATGATCCATCCTCTTTCGAGAATGAGCAGCTAGATCATCTAAGTATGCCTTGATAATCTTCTTGATGTCGTGGAAGGCGTAAGACATGGCCCGCTGAAAGGTAGCCCCAGCATTTTTAAGACCAAAAGGCATCTTCTTGTATGCAAACGTACCCCAGGGACAAATAAATGCAGTCTTATGTTGATCTTCAGCACGGATAGTAATTTGATTATATCCAGAGAAACCGTCCATGAAGGAGAAAATCTCATTACCGGCACACTCGTCAATGATCTGATCGATAAATGGTGTGGGGTAATTGTCTTTAGGACATGCTTTATTTAGGTCTCTGAAATCGATGCACACTCGAATCGTTCCTTGCTTTTTATCTACGGGAACGGGGTTTGAAACCCATTCAGTCAGAGGAATAGGGAAAATAAATCCCGCCTTAAGCAGCTTTTCAACTTCAGCTTTGATAACTGCTGCCTTCCTAGGATTGACCAGACGAAGTTTTTGCCTCACCGGCTTAGCGTTTTCATACGTCTTGATCTCATGCCGGACGATAGATGGGTCTATTCCAGGCATTTCCTCATAAGACCAAGCAAATACATCTCTATACTCTTTGAAGAGCTCGGTATAAATTTGAACCTCTTCACGAGAACATTCAGCTCCAATGAAGACATTCTCGATAATATTGGGATCCCTGGAAATGTTCACCGGGATAGTAGGAGAAATCACAGCCATGTTCCCTTTAGCATAAACCTGTGTTGGTGCCAAAGGGTTCAAGACTGGGTGAACAGGACCAAGAGACGGAGGACTCAGAAAACTTGTTTCAACTTCGTTCAAATCAGGTAGGAAGTAAGACCGATGATGCAAATCATCCCACGGTCTATCTATACCTGTCATGGCTTCCAAGATGGCCTCTTCAGATGGAAGAGTGGTATCAAGGCAATCCTGGGCTGAAGAAGAACTAAGCGTCCAAGCCGGAGCCACATCACCATCCAACTCTTCCAGTGAAAGAGGAGCTGGGATAGATTCTGCAGTGTCAACAATAGACTGATATGCAATCTCAGCTGCAGAAATCAGAAATGCCATTCCACCCACTTGACCTTCCGCTAATGTGGCAGTAGGGGAAGGTAAAGTCCAAGGGTCCGAAAAATAATGAGTTCTGAAGAACTCTCTTTGAAGGGGAGCCTTGGAGGATGAAATAGCATTAATATGCACCGTAGGAGGAGGAAGATCGAAAGTACCCATCAAGGAAGAATACATTCCAACTCCTAGATTCTCAACAGGCGCCTTAGTATTATCCAACTTTGGAACAGATGAGTCAGAAGGCGCATTCAGGTCTACAGGAGGACAGTCCAGTTGATCCACCGTAACGATCCTCCCTTCGTGGGGGAAACATACAATCCGAAATAATGAGGATGCAATGGCATCCATCTCATAAATCCAGTTCCTCCCCAACAGAAGGTTGTAGTCCAAGGCTGCGTCCACTACCTCAACCTCTATATTGACGGTTTTTCCCCCAACACAGATGGGAAAAGCCGTGACAATACCATGGGGTCTGTGAGAATGACCATCGAACGCAGTAAGAACAGTGCTAGATGGAACAACTTTGGGAGATCCAAGTGTCTTCCAGCATGCGAGAGACATCACGCACGTGGAGGCACCCTCATCAACAACCGTTCGAAAGATATTGCACTTCCGATACGACGATTTAATATGAAAAGCCATGTGATGAGGAAGTCTCTTCTTGAAATTATTCATATCAAAAGTAATCAGAAGAGAATTTTTTGGATCAATAGCCCCAATGGCAGTGAGCAAAGCACTGCGCTGAGCCGGACAAGACTGGAGTACCTCTAAAGCTGACATAGCACAAGGACTCTACGCCAGATCTTCCACAATCGAGTAGTTCTGGGCAACCCTAGCGTTTGGATTAATCGTTGACCGCTTAGAGGATGCTTTGGGCATCCGAGGCATAGACTCAACAGTAGGCTTCGTAATGTGAAGCGGCTCAGTAGCATCAGGAACTTCCTTAGCTTTCGAAGACTCTTCTCCGCCATAATCACGGGATCTCGTAGCGATATCCGCGTGAGAACTCATCATAAAAATGTTCGATGGAATTTCCCCTTCCTGGGTGCCCCCAGAGGAAGCCCCAGGATTTTGGTTCATGCCAGCAACTAATTGTTGCCCTTGGGGAAAAGGGTTTGTTAATACAGCCTGGGAACTAGAAGAACCCTGCTGAGCTAACAAGCACTGAGCATCCTGAATTTTAGGGCAAAGGTGTGTAGATGGTCTCCAGCACAGAGCTTGCATGGAAACTTCACTTTCTTCTTCTCCTTTTGACCCTCACCAACACGCTCGTTGGTTTTATTTGCATTACCCTTCCCGTTCTTGCCCTTCTTCTTGTTATTTCGTCCCTTCTTCTTCCCATCAGATTGTTGATTTCCTTTGGGATCAGAAGCTTGGACAACATTTATGGAAAAAGACTGGGAAGGCGATGACTCGGCAGGCACAACCTGACTAGAAGGAGCAGATTGTAAAGACAACTGCTGCAGTTGAGAAAGCAGGCTAGCTGCACCACTATTGATCAATCCGACAAGCCCATCACCATGCGGACCGGGTTTAGTTTTCGATAAATCCAATTTGGAGCGAGGAGCATTGGGAAAATATTTATAAAGGACCCCAGACTGAGAATAGATCAGTTCCAGCTGCTGGGCCCTAAAAATGGCATGCTCCTCAGAAAATACCCCAGATAGGGATACATCCTTTGAAATATCTGACTGCAGGGATTTGAGAAACCATTCGAGAAGGAATTCTCCTGGAATATGAGCTTTGATAAGCCTCTTCCTTCTCCTCCATTCCTGAATGTGATAAAAAATGTGAGTTGCCTCATCCTGCTTAAAATTAGCCAGGAGTTCCGTCCCAGCCTCATATCTGACAGGCAACTGAAAATGGTTTAGAAATGTGACAGCCAGTTCTCCAAATGTGGCAAAACTGCCCCCAGTGAGCTCGATATACCATTTGGCATCATTTCCAATTAGGGTGCGTTGAAATAATCTCAACCTAATCGAATCATCGATCAGGGAGTTCGAAGAACACCATAAGTGGAAAGTGGTGATGTGGTCATCCGGATCCTCCCCATTCTTACCTTCAAATTTTGGAATATCTGAAGGAAGTTTGGTCGGGACCGGAGGCCACCCCGGACTATAACGAATCGGATCATTAGTCAACTTCGACAGATCTGGCAAGTTCAACGTTGCCAGAAAAGGTAAGCGAGGCGGAGCCTGAGGATTCCATCCTCGATGGGATGGATTCCCAACATTCTGAAAAGAATAGCCTGGATTTGATAAGGCACCAGCTTGCCAGAAAGGACTCGTAGAAAAAGGAGAAGAACCTCCTCCTAACGCAGAGTTACCAAAGCCTAGACCAGTTCCCCCTGCTGAAGTATTGAATGAATAGGAGAGCCCTTGATAAGGGTTCCAGGCATTAGAAAGAGGAGAAAAGGTCTGGTAAGCACTCGACGAAGGGAAAGAAGTATTCCCTAGATGACCTGCGTAAAACTGATTCCCTGCCCCCGCTGTAGTAAACACAGGATTCCAACCTGTAAAAGTAGTCGAACTTTGCCCCCCAGACCAAGGGTTGAAACTCTGGGTATGGGACGTAAACGGAAACGACCCTAAAGAAGGATTGGAACTAGGAATGTGTCCAGTCCCAAAGGGGAAACCCTGAAAAGAAGCTGATCCACTAGCCATAGAAGACATGGGTGTAGATCCAGCTGCAGCAGCGGAAAAGGAAAAAGAGGGATTCCCACTAGAGGGAATCCCTGAATAGAAGGGACCAGAATGAGAAGCATGTGCTTGGGTGAAACCAAAGCCAAACACAACAGCACTAGAAGCAATCGAAGCTAAAGCAATAGTGCCCCCTCCTTCAACAGAAGCAGGGGTCTGAATGCCTGCAGCACTCACGGCAGAGGCCGCGTTCCCAGTCGTGGCCATCGAAAGATAGGAAAGATACGGAAGATCTTCTGGTCTCTGAGACTCAGGTCCGATGTACTGAACAACGAACGGATATTCAGGAGGAAGAGGAGATGGACTTGTCGCCGGAGGCTCAGGTACGTCTTCAATTTGAAAATCTTCTTCCTGAGGAAACAAAACTCGCGAGGTGAGTGGAACGCTCCTCTCGGAACCGACACCAGAATCAGCTATGAAACCTTCAGACCTTTGTGGAGGATCTCTCTCCACTGTGTCAAACGCCACAGGGTGGTAACCACCTGCTAAATCGATCCTATGCCTTCTCGAAGAAGGCTCTGGACTCTCGGGAGATAACCCCCGGATTCTCCTCGATCGACGAGGCGCTTGATCAGCCACTTTTATAGATTTTAAATTAGACTCAAAAAGGCGAAAAAGCTAGGCAAGCTAGGAGCAAAGAGAACTCACTAAAATAAAAATCCCTGAGATGCAATCAAGCAAACAGCCTCCAAGTATTTCCGCTCCGGGTGATGAGGACCGAACACCAAAATACAGGAAAGCGAAATATAGGACCTCCCGAAAGCAGTCTGGGATGATTAGGGCCCAGAACAACTAGCGAAGGTATCAGAAACAGTTACGCCGACCTCCTAACGACATCCTTTGCCGGCTCAAGCACCCAAGCTTCGCAAGGGCACCCCCCAGAAGTACTGCTGAAAGTGATGCGACGTCTGCCTCAGGTACCACGGGTATTCCCCCCCGCAGTCACCTGTGTGGAACCTAGGAGTGGAAACTATGGGCACCAATCCGTGTCAGAAGCCGGGCGGAACGGTCTTGAGGTCAGATTCAGCTAATCAGAGAGGGGGTATCCCTCTTCTCAGCCTTCACTTCCCCTCGCGCTTGACTCTCTGGAGGAGAGTTTTCCCGGTCCACCTAACGGAGTTGGATTTCGCTCAATTAATCAACTTCTATGTTTTGTTTGAGCGGCCTTGGAGAGTTAACTCTCCACTCACCTAATCCAAGGCCCTACAACCTAGCTAGTTGGTGTATGACACTTAGAAAACTTGCTAGTTGATTGTAAATTAAATCACTTATTTTAATGGGCTGTTATGTTAAGTCACAAGGATATGGAGATGAAACTTATGATGTTTTTGACGCAAAAGTAATTAATAAAAACTTAACTACATACAGATGCAGTTATTGTCTTTCGATGAAAAGTAATCTCTACACGGGTTCTACGAGATTAAAAATTGTATTTTTTCTTTTCAAATAGCAAACTCACACTCACAAAAACTATGAAATTGACTAAATGTTTAAATGCACCTAATGCAAATCACTACAAGCATGCAAATCCTAAGATGCAATTCTCCTAAAGCAGAGTGAAATTTCCCAAAAAGTCCTTCAGTTTTAACTCTTCTTGGTTGTCCAGAAAGCTAGTTCCCGAAATCAAGAACTCTTAATATGAAGACACCCAAAAATGCTTAAAAACAAGAAGAAGAAATGAATGACAACTCCCTTCCAATTATCAAGCCAAAAACCAAAAGCAGGAAACCTCACAAAAGCTTCAAAAGATATGGCAAAACGAAAATGAAAATGCAACAACAAAAGCAAATAACAAGAGAAAATGTTTTTTGAGCCTTTGAAATGCAAAAACAAAAAGCAAAACAAATGTTTTTTGAGCTTTTTAGTTTTATAGAGAAAGAGCTCGAAAATACCAAGCAAAACTATCAAAATCCAAACCAAACAAGACTGAATTTCAAGCACAAACTTCAACAATGCTCCAAACCTTATAAAGCTAACTAGTAGCAAGATCAATGAGAGCAAAAGAAGACAAGAAAACACAGCCACCCAGCCTATAAGAATAGTATAAAATTGCCGCAAGCAAAGACTTCGAAGAAGCAAGAAAAACTCTTCAAAAGTTGCAACAAGACCTAGCCTACTGAACTCAAGAAAACCAATCAAGAAACGAGAAAAAATCGTAGTGCCAAGCAAAACAAAAAGACAGGAAAGAGTAAATGAGCAGGAGCTCACTGTTCTGATAAAGCAGAACAACCAAGAATGCTCAGAAAGCTATCTTGGTATTCAAACCAGGAGTGTCAGCACCAGAAACAACACTTTGCCAAAAAGACTAGTTTTTAATCAAACGAAAGAGAGAAAAGACCAGAAACCACTTCCTTCACAATCTAGAGAGTACAGAGACACTGTAGGAACAAGTCTCCACAGCCAGAAAGGACCAAAAAGTCAAGAAACCCAAAAATTCAAAATCTGCCTAGGTATACGCTACTTCACAGTTTAGCAACCAGCGTGCATACGCGTCTGTGCTAAGGGAAACTCACATATACGCGGGTCCCTTTAGACAAACTTGCGTGTATACGCGACTGTGTGCAGAAAAAAACGCGTATACAAAGGTAAATAATGAAAAAAACAAAAAGGACAAGCCTGGATAAGAAACCAGGACTTCAGACTGACTGAGAAAAAGTAAACTGGACTGCAAATGAAAGTTAAAACTGTCGGAAACCTACCAAACAGCTGAAACCACCCAACAGGGGAGTCACAAGAATGTGATCCCCAGCGGAGTCGCCAGTTCTATTTCAGGGAAAATCACCCTAGATGTTCGTTGGGTTACAACCTCCACAGAGCAAGGGCATGCTACTTAAGAAGGACTCACACAACCATGCATGTTCAGAAAAACTAAATAGAGTAGATCGAGGAAGTTACCCGTAGGTCCTACGGTTGAAGCAGATCCTGCGGGGTCCAAACCCCCAGCAACCGTCCTTCCTTCTTAACCTGAAAGACAAGAAGAAACAAGAACGAAGAACTGGTTGTACAGCATATATCTACTCTAAATGTTAGTGAAATCCATATAAAACATCAGATAAATCATAATGAATGCTTAAATAACAATTTTCTCATATATGTAAGCAGACACTAGCACGTATATTTCGGGAACAAGATGGTACTTCTGTATTATAAATAGCATGTACAAAAGTAACGAGTGGAGAGATCACCTGAATCCTTCCACGATCTTCGAGCAGACCGTCGTCTGGATCCGTCCCGCCCTTGCCTCGCTAAGACTCCTTCCAAACTGGTGCATACGAGATGACAGATAGGGAGATGAGCATCTCAAGGAAACAAGGGTTTCCTGTAATGAACTGGGAAAGTGCAGGAGGCACGGGGAATCAGACTTGGATAGGGAATACCAACAGAGTATAATATCAATAATTCTCTCTCTCCCTTAGGCCATGCACATGAGGGGTTTTTATACTCCCTCCAAGTAGTTTCAACATTTGGAAACAGTTGGCCACGTGCTGGGGTGGTTGAACTACCTGAGTAACCATCAACCCAGCCCGAAAATAGGGAATTTTTATATATTTTTTCATAATTTTAATGGCATACGCGGAAAAGTGCAGCTGGACTCGCGTATACACGCGAAAAAGTATGGGCATAGTCGCGTATGGGGATTTTTACATTGTTTTTAAGTGAATTTGTCCAAGTCTGTAGGAATGGGTGCCCAAAACCATCAAAGCAATCATGAATCATATGAAGGTGAGAAATGATGCTATAACACCTATGAAAGTGATATCCATCGCATGTTGGAAAGTGGTGCCAACGTTTATGAGGCTGAACAACATCTAGGCATACATAAAGGTTCCCCAGGGTATAGTGAGCGCCGTATTCTGTTGATATTCTAGGAGTACCTCCACTTGATTATAGCCCAAGAACCTATCCATCATAGACATTCGGGAGGATCCCACCACCTTTTGTAGGATGCGATACATCTTAAGGAGGGGATAATTGTCTTTGAGTGAAGCCCAATTCAAGTTCCAGAAATCCACGCAAAGCCTTATTTCATCGTTCTTTTTTCTTACGGGAACCAGGTTTTCCACCTACTCTGAATATCTCATAGGCACGATGATCTTTGCAAGAAAAAAATTCTTGATCTCCTTCTCGATAGCTGGGAGGAGGAGCGGATTAAGCTGCCTCAACTTCTATTTATGAGGTTTGGCGTATTTTTTGAGAGGGATCTTGTGTTGTATGATATCTATGTCTAAAGTATTTAGATCCTGGTATGACCAGGCGAAGACAACCTTATATGATCGGAACAACTTCAGATACTAACCTTGATACTCTTCAGGAACCCCCTTTGATACATTTACCAACTTCGGATCTTCTTTTATCTTGATGTTCAAATCCCTGACTGGATCATCGAGGGCTAGCTTGCTCGGGTTTACCAGGACACCATTTCTGTCGAACAACCTTTCTATTGGCATGAGGCCTTGGGGAATGAAATTTCCCTTTAGCTGTATAATTCGGTGCTCGAAAAGTGTCTCCTCCCATCTTTTCTTTGGTTCTTCAATGTCATCTTCAACCTTTGTGTCGATTACTGAATTTGAGAATTCACCCACCATTTCCATGAAGCATTTAACTTGCTCTTCATCCTTTAAAACCTGCGATTGTTTCAAATTATCCGGAACAGAGGGGCGGTATCACACCTCCACTTCATATCTGAGTAATGGGTTTTGAGGGGGATGGAAATAACTGGATGCCACAGCTAGTGAGTCATCCATTCTATTTTTATATCTAGGCATGAACTGAATATTAAATGCCAAGAAGAAGTTTTCTACTAGGTCCCATACCTTGTTCCTGTAAGCTCTAAGTCGTGGGTGCTTTGTCTAGCATTGGCTCCTTATTTTCCTTACTAGTAGTTCTGAATATCCCAACACCTTAAGGTTTTGTATGTTCATGTTCTGTGTTGCCTACAGTCCCAACAACAGTGCTTCATACTCAGTCACTTTTTTTGTGGCTTCGAACTCAAGCTTGAAGGAGAGGTGAATCAAACATCCTTCCGGAGATATCAGGAGTATGCCTTCCCCATTTCTCTCTTTTGAATAGGCCCCATCGAACTGTAGGGTCCAGATTTTATTTTCCTCTCCACTTTCGGGATTACCCTGTCTTGGGGGGCAGACCTTTGTCTCCTGGAGGAACATCTCGTATTCTTCTAGAATAAGGTAAGAAAATTCATCTTCATTACCATATACTGGGGAGTTGTTTGAACCATCGGCTTTGGTGACCATTTTCATGAACCTAGACTCCCGATATATTATTCCCTCCTCTTCGCCAAACACTGGGATAGTGGCGTAGCTTGGATCAAGCTTTATTGATCCTCCATTTTTGGATTTCCAGGATCTGGATAACAACATAACAAACTGATCTGGGATGTCTGCTATGACTATATCCATTACCACACTCTTGGCCAAGATCTGAGACAATTTCACCACCAGATCCTTTATCATTCCCAAACATTTTACTCTTTTGGAGTCGAACGAGTACAAGTCTTTATAAGGCCTTGTGATTTGCAACCCCAATTGTTCCATGACATACAAGGGAAATTGGCTATGTGATGCCCCATAATACATCATACAATTGTGTAATAACAGGTCGTGTATAACCAAGGTCGCATAGAATGGGGGTGTGGCTGAGTCCTTCTCTTCTACGTGAGGTCCAAAAAATTCCGTAGGTCGCTCTTCTTGGAGATTGAGACTATCTGGCAGGGGGCTTACATTGAGGCTGCATAAAATGGGACACTTTGTATGAGGGTTGTTTCAAGAGATCAATTAGGGGAACTGGGATCTTGACCTTTTCCAATTATTTCTAGATATTAAAGACTGTAGGTCCTTTTTCGTTAGGGGTTTTTTTGACATGTTCTTTAGGAGGGTTAGTAAAATTTAGGGGTGGAGATGGAGACTTTTTATTTTTGGGTGGGTCAGAGTCTTGATTTTTGGAGGTAGATGCAGTGGCCTTATGGGAGGCTGACTCTTCTAATGGTCTCTTTCCTTTACAGGCAGAACTAGGAGGAGTTTGGTCCCTTGATACTGACTCTTCGTTTTGTTCTTGTACTCGGGTTCTCTTCTGAGAGGACCTGAGGTCATACTTCTTGTGGAGTTGTGCCTACATGAAGTCCACAAATTGTCTACAATAATTGTAGATATCTTGGTCTTCGGGAGGAGTTTCCTTCTCTTCTGCCTCTCCTTGTAAGATCAGTTCACCCTCTTCGTCATCAGAGTAAGTGAGGAATTGATTTTCCTTACTGTCTGTAACTTCCTCGACTTTCCCTTCCACTTCCCCTTCCAAATACAAAGGAGGTTGAATGTGATTTTGATGCTCCTTCCTTTCACACTGCAACAACTACATAGGAGGCTTCCTATACTGGGGATTTGATCTCCGATTAGGAATTATATGGTTAGATCGAGGAGAGGAATTCTTGGCTTCTAATTCAAGCTTCAACAATTTATTTGAAATGTTTTTGATTAATTTGTTCATCTCTTCAATTTTGTACTCCCGTGACTCCCCTTCCTAATTTGAAGTAGAAGTATCCTCTTTTTTCTTCCTTCTTACTTCATGTTATGCTTTCCCTTTGAATTTTCCAGTAGAGACAAAGTTTTCTTCTACTTCCAATTCATCGGTCTAAATCTGATCTAGAGATGAAGACTTCCTTTCTCTTAAGGTGAACCCAATTCTGGTTCAAAAGCACCTGCGAAGACTACCTGGGCAGCTACTTGGGGGAGTTTTATTTATGTGGGGAGATTATTATACAAATTATTGAATCTCTTTATGAACTCTATTACATCCTCGTTATGCCTATTTTTTAGAGCATTGAATTCAATGAGCACATAGTTGTGATCAATTTTTTCTCCCCACTTCAACGTGAAGAGATTCTCCATCTCCTCCCAGGTCTGAACCTTGTTTTTGGATAGATATTTGAACCATTTATGAGCTTCTCCATCTAGGGATTGGACAAAAAGCCTTAATACCACATCGAGGTGCTCCATGTTCACATTCTCAGCAAAGGCACAAAATTTTTCAATGTGTCTCTGCTCTGGAGTGCTTTCTTCCCTTGTGAACTAGGGCAAGAGCTTGAGATAGTCTTGTGGCATGTTTTTTGAAAGGTGGGGAAGAGCTAATTGAGCATAATTATTTAGGAGGAACCCAGGTACAACCATTGAGGGAGGTGGTGGTAAATTGTGTGGGTGAGCTTGTTCATGAAAGGGGTGAGGGATAATAGGCATCTCATGAGTGAAGGGGTTGAGGTTGGCTTGTAAGTAGCTTTGGAGTGTTGCAACTTCTTTTACTTCGCCAACCTTAGGGGTGGCAGAAGGTCCCGAGCCGCGTGGCCGTATAGGAGTGGAGGAGGAGCCAGAGTGGTGAGACGACAGGGGTGCCATTGGTTGTGATGTAGAAGCGACTGGTGGGTGAAAATTCTCATAACATCTCTGCCATATGATATATGCAGGTAAGGGTGAAGAAATAAAGAGCTTGAATAATGCACGTAGCTGAGTCAACTCGGTGTAATCAAGGTGAGTAGCAAAGAACCTTTTAACCATGGCAAGGAGTAAGAATTCCTTACGGAGTGATTCCACCAAGGTTTCAATGTTTAGGAGAGATGTCTTTTCCAGGGTCAACTAAGCCCTACACTTGATTTAGGTCATTTTCTCTTCATATGTGGTCCAGGGGAGAAGTGCCCCCAACGGGTCTCGACATGCTGGCAGTCTGGCCTCCACTACCTTGCCCCATTCACGATCAAAAGCTTCCACCCCACTGGCCACTATCACCAAATATCCTGATGCTTTAACTCGTGCCTTTTCCTTCTGAGGCATCTTGGTGATTTCCATTATGGTCCTGAAACGGTCGACCACTACGCACATGCCCAACTCTTGTGAGGGGATCTCATTGATGAATCTTATGTATCTCTGCGTGATTATCACATTGTCATTTACTTCTGTGCGACCTGCGTCCAATTGTACTTTTAAATCAGGGATGACATTCTTTTTTTCATTTTCCAATGTAATGAGCTCCCAATGCTTCTTTACCTCTTTCATGATCTCGGTCCTGATTATTTGTCTAGCTTCTACTAGCGACATGTTGCCTTTGAGTTGAGCCTTTAAGTCTTTGATCGACTTATGATTCCCTTGAGACTCCCTGCAAAGGGCATATACCTATTTATATAAACATGAGACTCTCTTTTCATTCTCTGCAAAGGTTGCCTTTGTTTCATCCAGTAGTCGTAGGGTAGTTCGAGTCTCATCCTCTAACATCTTCAAATCCACCAAAGCCTTCGTCAAGTGCTCTGAGGCATTCTGTGGGTCATCGGGCACTTGAAGTAGGCATAAGTGACTTTTCTGAGCCTACTGAAGCTCAGTTAACCTCCTCTTCAGTTCTGATATCTCTTCATCTCTTTGGGCAAGCGCCTCAGTGAGGGCGTCTTTCTCTTTTTTGACTTGGGCTAGCTCCTCTGTTTGGATATGCTCTGAATGGGGAATGTTCAACTTACGTTGTAACTCTTGTACCTCCAATTCATTCTTTCGCAGTAGAGTTTGCATTGCTGCATTAGGATCGATGCTTTTACCCCTTATCATATTCTTGTAGTCCTCTAGATGGGTCGAAAGAGCCTTTTCATTTGCTCTTTCTCTTTTTAGCATACTTGTCATCTGGTTCAACCTTCTCTTTTCCTTTTCTAGGGTGAGGGTGTGCTTCAACACTGCTGTATGCAACATTTCCCCAATGGCTTTGTCTAGGTTCAAATTTTCTGGCAGTGGGATAGAAGCTAGCTCTAAGATCATCTCTAGGGCCTTATACTTGGAGCCTGAAGGTAGAGGGTGAGAAGCCGAATGTTGTACAACAACTATTAATTGATCATTCTCCAAATCTAAGGCTGTCATTAGCCTGGTATGGTGCTTATCCACAAACTGAACTAGTTTTTCTCTCAGTTTTTCCCGTGCTGACTGGTTCTTCCCCTATATTTTCTCTCCTTTTTCCCATTATTCTCTCGAACATGTGTTCCTATCTGAAGGTCCCTCCCCCAGAGTGAATGCCTGTGAGAGTTTTGAAGGCACCAATGAGGATGCAGAGTCAAAAGCTAGCTGGAAACTTGGATTTTATTTCCCTTGACTGATGTACTGTAAGGTTTCCTCATCAATATGCTCGGTGCCCAATCCTCCAAGCCCCTCAATTATTTTCTTTTTACTGAGGTGGTCTTCTTCATCTTCATCCATAAGTCCCTGAGCCATTTGATGACTCCCCTGATCTTGGACATCCACTTCATCGTGTGAATTTTCTCCTCTTCCTTCAGTGGCTGGGGATTTAGCCTCCATTTATGTATCCAAAGGCCACGAATCACAATTACATTTCCATTTTATTAGAGGCCTACATTCATGTTCATATGATGAAGACTTAATCTTCTTCTTTATTCGCGTGATGAACCCTTTAGGGTCATAGTACCATACATCCCCTTGTAGGAAATTCATCTTTTGCAATAGGCTCTCAACTAATGGGAGTGTGTGTCTTGAGTTGATAGTAAAAGGTCTTACCAGATTTGGGAGCCTCATAATATATCCCTACTTTACGGGCACAAAATGACTTTGGTCGACACTCAGGACTTGATGGATGAACTCGAGGGTCAAAATTCTCATGGACATGAAAACTGGAAAATGGTAAGGAGGCACTTTGGAAACATAAACCCTGATCTCAGTATGATCTTCAAATAAATAACAATCCCCGACACAATATGTCTCACTGAACTGGAGCAACTCCTTCTACTTAGGAAAAATCTGGGGCGGTGGGTTTTCCTGTATGATTTCGTAGGTCCTGGACATGAAGTCCATGACAAACTTCATGTACCCTTTTCCTTCAAGGTGTTGGAGGACTGAGTGGGTCCATTCGAAAATGGATTTTGGCTCGACATTTCTCACAGAAAACTTGTCCAGGCCTAAGCCCTTGAACTTGTCTATGTGTTTGAACATGAACAAGTAATACACCGAAGAAAAATACCTAAAACAACTCGAGGTTGATATATCTTGAAACTGAGATTGAGTTGCAGAGGCCAGGAAGGTGGGGATATGTAGTAGGATCTTGGGTTGCATCATGAGCTCTAAAAACCCTCGAATAACAGTTGTTACCTTGTCCGCGTTGTCTAGACCCAACATCCCAGAGATGACCGCTAGGATGGGCTGGATGGTTTCACAAAAAAGAGACAGAGAGATAGTCTTTGTGGGTGGGAGAGAAGTTATGCGAGACGCGGTGACGAGCTCGAGGAAACCTCTTTTTTTATCCAAGGGCAAGTTTGAGAAATGACATGAGAGGGTGACTTCGGGGAATTCGACACAATATTGGGAGGAGGGATAACACAGGGCCTTTCTAATTAGTTGAGGGGTGATTTCAAATATTTTAACCCCTAGTGCGGAGAGGAAAATATCCTTTCGCTCAATGTAGGCATCGGCGAGCCAAGCTATGAACTTGGGGAAAGGATGGACAGATGGGGTAATTTGGTAGTAGAGCCCTGAATCTATAACCCTAAACAAATCCTCACCCCGATGCTTATAATACAAAAGCTTAGACTTCATATTGGCTACATTAAATGGGTAAATGGTGTCATAGAGCTATGAGTGAGAGTCCATGAGGGGCTCAGGGCCATAAGAAATTCTTGCTTCATGGGCTTGTAGAGTTTCGATGGCGGTTCTCTTCATTTTTTCCATCATAATTTTGAAAAATAGTAAAGGAAAACAACGAGAGGGACTTGACCAAATACCTAAGCTAGCAATGAGAGTGACGCGATGAGGAAACTACAAGTACTGTGAGTTTTACTTGAGCACCCATCTTAGTAAAAAATTACTGTAAATGGTAACAATCAAACGGCTTAGAGTAAAAACTGAGTAGGAGATGGGTATTTTACTAGAAAGTGGAGTGAGGCGACAACTAGAGGGCTGAAGTCATGAGGATGTCAATGGGAAGACACGTGGTGTGAGGTGATTGGCCGATAGCGGCCGGGTGGGTGAGAGGCCATGTGCCTGACACAGAGGTACCGACTTCATACTTAGATGAACTTACCATGCCATAACTTACCTCGTCCAACCGTGAACGCGTGGTCCCCACCACCTTACGTTGGGTCGATATATCAAGGGCAAATCCCTATATTTCCCCCCAGAGCTCCTCTATTTGGTTCGTGGGGAGGCTTACGTCATACCTTCTTTCGGGTCAATTCCACCGCTCTTTGAGTTTTTTAGAGCCGTCAGAACGTCTGTTATGTGCTTATTTTGCAGGTTGTGCTATTGCTTTAAGGGTGGTGCAGCCATGGTGGAGTGCGCACATGAAGAACCCACCGAAAGGCTAGGCAGACCTTCTCTTTATCTTTCGTGGAAACAACCCTTTTTATACTTTCTGTCTTAAAATTTTCCTCTTGCACTATGTTGTAAATATACACAAGCCAACACCTGCAACGGCAAACAAAAGACAGAACACAACATAAAGGCAATATGATCTATTCAAATAAAACAAATTGAATCATTTAAATTCGTAAATACACATATAACATCATTGACACATGCATTAGGAAAGGAAAAAATGTTTTTATTATGAAGTAGAAGGAAAAGTACAACCATTTGATCGATTTGATGTCACTCCTCTAGATTTAGTCCCACCCTCATCACACCCATCATCACAATCTAGCAGCATAATAATACATGCATGATACCTCCAAGAGCTGTGATATTACCAACATAGCTCTAATTAACACAAATTCTTTCTCTCTTGTGCACTATGATCAGTATTCTATATATAATTAGATGAAGGTAGTTTGACATAAATGAAACATTGAATAAATTTTCCAAAAATGGGTGAAGAGGTTTCCTTGTTCATGTGAATAGAAGGATAAGAGTTTTAATGGCTTCATGGTGTCCATATTCGAAGCTATCAGCTGAGGTGAAAGCTATAACAACTTCTAGAAGCCACTAGATGTTGGGAATATTCTCGGAATCCAATGAAAAAATTTCTCCTAGTCGACCAACGCACTCTAAAGTGCACCTAGATTCTTTTCAACACAACCTTGAATTGGAGTAGATGCTCTGCAAAGAAGTTACTACATTCTAGGGGTGCATTGATGGCTCAATGGGGCACTTCAACTGACATCTAAGCAGTGAAACTTTCATGAAGGAAAACCACCAATGGGATGACTTGTTTATGGTATGTAGCAACTAATTTAGAGTATGATAGACCCTAATGGATATTGATTTGTGTTTTGGGATGATGCCCAAATTTACCTATAACAATGTCCACTTTGTATATTTGATAGATATTGTCGGTGAAAAAAAAACAAATTATATGGTTTTTATTGTAATAATTAGAATGAATAAAATAAAATTCAAATATTGTTTGTTGGGAATCTTGAATATGCTCACTTGGAGGTATTTATTGCATGGAAAATTTCCCAAATAATTTAACTAACTTCATAGATATTTGTGGCATGCCTTTCTTTAACTGTCTTCATTTATATCATGTCCCATACATATTTTTGTGGGGAATTCCTTCATCTTATGTGTTCCAAATTTGTAAAGCTCTTTTGTAACTTAAACCTTTGTTTACATTCTCTAATCATTCTTTTGTAACTATGGTTGAAGAGGAGTATTGATTTTTGTAAGGCTTCAATTTTTCTATAATTTAGATTTTGTACTTATCCTTTTCTTGTAAATCTTTATTCTCTTATGTGATTTGAAAATGTTGTTTCCATGATTTCTCTATATTTATTTTGGGACAAATATGGTTGAAAGGGAAAATCTATTTAAAGAATTCATTGTTTCTTATAAATCTGCAATCTCAATAATGTGCTCTATAAATGGTTGAAGGGGTCAACCCTTTCAAATGATTCATTATTTTATAAAGCTAAAATTTTTAATAACATGCTCCATTAAATTTTTTTTGTAAAGATGGTTGAAGGAGATAATACCTTTCAAAGGATTTTTTGTTGTTGTTGCTGTAAATATTTAATTCTTAATAATTTACATTTTGTTATCACATATTTCTAAATTTCCAGTCTCTTCACATTTAAAAAAAAAATCTATTTTCTATCTATTTTATGTTAATATGGTTGAAGGTCTGAGTGACTAAGAAAGGAATTTTTTATTTAGTAGTTTTTTTAAAATCCAAGGGAAAATCCAGACAGATCAACTCGAAGGGATCTGACCCGTCGACACAACATCCAGTGCCTAACCCCAAGGGTGTTAAGGAGATTTGACCCCGCAACCTCCCAATAGGTGAAGTACTTAGCAACAGGAGCTCGACTAACTGAGCTAACTCTTGGGGCTATTTTTATTTATTAATAGTTTAGATTTTATTATTTTTTTTTCTAAATCTTTGGTCTCATTTTCCATTGAATTTTGTTTTCTTTCCTGTCATAGCAGTCATTTTTATAAAGTTTCACTTAATTTATAATTCATTATCCTTTTAATCTAAATATTTGGCTTCTTCTATTATTTAATTTTTTTTCTTATACTATAAATATTTTTTGTAAACATAGTTGAAGGGGTCAATGGTTTTCACAGTATTCCTATTTATATAGTTTCAATTCTTAATAATTTGGATTTTGTTATTGTTTTTTCTAAGACTTTAGATCCTTTTAACATTTATGTTTTTTGTTTCCATGCTTTGTAATTTTTTTATAAATATGATTGAAGGGCCAATGCCTTTCAAAGAATATATTTTTGTAAAGATTTAGTTCTTAATAATGAAGATTATGTTATCATTTTTCTGAATCATTAGTCTCTTAATATTATTTTAAAATTTTTTTTCCAGGTCCTAATTTAAAAAATAAAATTCTAAATATTGATGAAGAGGCCAACACCTTTCTCAACATTAAATTTTGTAAATATTCAGTTCTAATAATTAAGATTTTGTCATCCTTTTTTTCTAGATCTCCAGTATCTTCTACCATTTAATAAAAATAACATTTTGTTTCCATGGTGGAATTATTTTTTTGTAAATATGGCTTGTGCCAATGTCTTTCGAAGATTTTTTTTTGGGTTAGTAAAAACTTCATTTCTTAGGTTTTTTTCACTAAATTTGCTTAAAAAGGGGACTTTGTTGGAAGCCTTACGAATGATTTGTTTTTTTTTTACACAAAAAAGGCTAATACCAGGAGATTACATTTTGAAATTGTGTCAGATTTGGGCATAAAATCTTCATCCAAGGATAAACTGGCGCATTTACTTTTCAAAATTACAAAAGATAGCGACGATATTGCTGTTGATATGCTATATATCCTACAATACATGCCGAGCAAAAAGATACATTTATATTTCCTTATAGAAAAAAAAATACAGTTAATAATTTGGGTTGGATGGACAGTTTAGGTCAATTCCACTCAGCTCCTCGTCCAAGGTGTTAGGTTTCCCTACCAGCTGTATCTCCAGGTCTTCAATTTGACTCTGGAGAGAAAATATTTCATCCTCCAAGTGGAGGATCTTCATGTTTTTCTCTGCCTCTTTCTCACTTCATTCCCAAGCTTCCTCTTACTATAATTAAAAGTTCTTTTTCAATTCCTCTAGGCCTTCCCATAATTCCAGGTTCTCACGTTGACAGTGAGGACAATCATGCAGTGCAACAATCGATAAAGCCAAGATACATTAAATTTTCTTGGCACATCCTATGAGCGTCTATATCGTGTTTGTTGATAATTTGGAGGGGCAGTGATTAATTAAAATTATCTTCTTGATAATTACTTGTGAGCTTACTTGTTTTACTTATGTCTTCTCTTCTTTGCTTATTTAGTCTTTCATCAAGTCAATTACCAAAACACAAGAGACACAAATTTAGGCTCTTCGAGCCAGGGAAAAACCTCTCCCTCTTGTAGAGGAAAACCCACAAGAAATTCTTCTTATAGAATTTAAAATTACAAGTAACATGACCAAGACTCAGACCCTTGACCCATGAATGCCTCCAAGACCTGGTCACTGCTTCTTTCTTTCCCTTCAAATCGATTCTTCTTTTCTGCACCAACCTGCACTGTTCTACACCAACACAAGAGAGCTTGGTCTCTAGGTCTATCTTTCTTGGATCTTTCTTGTTGCTCTAGAATGTCTTTGTACCTTGCATAGAAATTCCTTTTCCATAGACTTATTTATGATAAATATTAGAAAATATCACTTGGAACCTTTCACTTTGAATAACCCTGAAGCTTATTCACTTGAGGTGTAATAATTCCTCTTTATGAATTGTAGAATAGGAAGGTAAATCACATATTTACCTTCTTTCCTTTATTGCACTGTAGTCTCTTCTTCCTTGCTTATTATCACCGTAAATAATCCGAATTAATTCTTTTATAAAAATCCGAAGATCTATGGTATATCCACAATTTTTCTTCAGAAAAATCCGCACTTATGCTTTAGTAAAACGTAGCACTTTCACATCGTGATATCTCAGGGATATACACACCTTTTTCTATCCTTAAGCTCGTACTAGGTCCTATCTTGAAGTTCATATTTAATCACATACTTATCTAAATTCTATTATCCAAATGAACCGCAGATATATATATATATATATATAGTGGCATCTTCTCTTTAATTTAGGCCGACCTTCCAATATGTGAGAGGGCTGACTCTATCCACTGCTTATATGTTGTTCTTTTGAATATGTTTAATGTTGGACTTTCAAGGCTTATGTGACAAGGTTTCACTACAAGGAAAAGACCCTCTAGCAGAGGTTATAAAGGAGGTTTTTAGTGTTATAAAATTGGCCAAAATTGTCAAAAAAACATATGCTACCACATCCATTTCTGGTAATGGAGGTTTTGGAGAAGCTTTTAATGGAAATTGAACACAATTAAAAAAAATGGGTGGCCGGAGGTTATTACGGATGTTTTTCCATCAGTGCTCTTATCAAGTTTTAACGCACTGGTGCGTATTGGTAGACAGCGAACCGAGGCGGTCTAAGGAGAATGCACCAGGCCGTTAATGAAAACAACAGCACCGGGCTTGGTGTTGGTGATACAACGCATGGGGCCATTCTAATTGGTCTTGGGATTTGGGCGGTTCCCATAGGTCGTATAAGCGCACCGGTGCATGTATCTTTATGAGGCACCGGTGCTCCGTATCAGAGAAAGGAACCGAGATTTATAATTGGTATCGGTATTCGTGCGGTGCACATGGCATCTACAAATGCATCAGTGCTTATAGATACATAAACGCCCTAGTGCGTAGTATCACACAAAAGCACCGATATTTATAACTGGAATCGGTATTAGTGCGGTGCCTATAGAATCATAAATGCACCAGTGCGTATAGACACATAAACGCACTGGGTTTCATTTTGTTTTTTTTAGAAACATCCACCTATGACAGTCTAATTATTGTGATTGTTTTAAATTCATTATTCATCAGAAGTCGACAAATCTTATAACAATATTCATATTAATTACATTTTTATTAATGCATTTGAATGTGTTGTTTGGATTAATTTGTTATATCATATCAGAATTACTGTGGTTTTTTTAAATTCATTATTCATCAAAAGTCGACACATATATATAATACTATAACAATATTCATATGAATTAAATTTTTATTAGTGCATTTGAGAACGACGATGGAGAACGCAATAGAATAAATTAAAACAAATATATATATATATATATATATATATATAAGGCAGTATTTATCATACAAAATGGGACAATTATTCGTATCCCTTTGTCTTTCAATTGGGACACTATGTCCATTACAGTAAACAAAATGTCTGATTTCACAGACATATTTCAAAAAATAAAACGCCTTGCTTTGATATCCAAATTACATAGTGATCATCATTCTTCGCTTCAACTGCTGTCACTGCTAGAGCTACTTCCATGACTTGGGTTATTTTCAGGAATGTTGTGTTCACGACGTTGATTGTTTTCTTCTTCTTCATTTTCCATCTGCAAACATAAAAATAAACTGAAATGAGTGTATATACATTGGTGAGAACAATGAAAATTCCAATATTAAATAATATACATCAATGTAAATTGAAAAGAAAAATGACGTACCATAGCAACAATTGACTCATAAACTATACACATTCTTTCAAAACCATGTACCATGCCATCTTTCAAAATTTCATCTGTTGGCGTTGTTCCATACTTTGTTTCCTGCAAGTTTTATACCCCATAACAAATCATATATTTAATATAAAAGATGTTTTTGTTCTATTAATTATGGACGGAGCTAATTAAAACAAGATCGATAGATGCTTACAAATTCCACATTTAAATTTTGATATGCCAACATATACTCGCAACCCATATTTAACCCAATTTCAATCAATTCGTCTGATGATTCTTCTTTGTATGTTAGCACCTGTTTGAAGACATTCAATGATGATTTTTGTAAAACAACTTAAAAAATACAAAAATGAAATCTAGTTAATTTGTTATAAATAAGTAACAATTACTCACAAACTTAGAGATCAACCATTTTCTTCCTTGTCGTCTTGTTTTATGTGCTGAATGGGTTCCATTTTCTTTTCTTTTCTTCAAGAAAATTCTCGAAAATCAATATTTAATGATAAATTGTTTATTTATTGTACCTAATGATCGAAAAATTCAATGATTACATATTACATTTGAAGCACATTGTTCTATTCGTTCCACTAGATCCCTCAAACTTTTGTAAAAAATTTTCTCCCTTTCCTTAACTTCCAACACCACTCCAGATGAGCCAAGGAGCAATTCATTTTCATTTGCATGTTCTATTTTTTTCTTTTCTTAGAAAAACATTCCTTTTATGAGTTGTTGGTCCCTGTAGAACATTAAACAAATGTGAATTAGTAGAGTGTTTGACACATGTTGTCTAATAATTTTAAGTATATTATTAATGATAATTATAAAAAGAAACTCATATTTGATCGATAGTATTGTTTCATTCACCTAATTCATCTTTTTGCAATTTTTCCATTAAACTTTTACGCTTTTCTGGTCTTAGATAAAAAATAATCATATCGAGCTTCGTCATTTTGTGGCTCTGCATGATACACAGTAAAAAATATATATTAGCTAAAGTTACATATAGTTCAAAAATAATATTTTTTATAAAGAATTTACAAAGAACTTGCCTTTTTTTCTTTTCTTGATGTGTTAACAGTATTTTTGTTACTTGATATCTTGTCAGTCATTTATTTATCAATATGAAACCTGTAGCATATCATTCATTAATATATTTTAAAATAAATTCTCAAATTTTTAGTTAGAAAATAAATCTCGAGACACCAGTGCGCCTTTCACGAAATTTGCACCGCCGTCGGTGCGTGGATATATTAACAACGCACTGCCAAACAGTATAATACGACGTACGGTGCGTTCGATATTATAAATGCATTGCAAAAACAGTGTAATAAACCTAACGGTGCGTGGGGTATTATAAATGCACTGAAAAAACGGTGTAATACACCGTATGGTGCTTTCCTACTTAAAGAGAGCACCGGTGCCCTATTTCAAATTTGGCGCACAGATTTAAAAAAAATGTTTTCAATTTTTTACAACACAGAACTTGCGTGGTGTGCTATAATAATACAGAGCACCAGTGCGGTGGAGTATGCAGGGCGCACTGATAAAGAAAAATCCATTTTTTCAAAAATTCACGCAATTGCCAAATGGATTAGGATCCGACTATGCAAGTCATCCCATGGGTTGGACGTCAATCTAAAATGAAAATCCTTAATTCTGAAATCACAGAAAAAGGGAGAAGAAAGGACAAAAACAAACAAATAAAGGGTTCAGGGTAAAAATGGATAAAATTGCAGGAAAAAATAAAAAACTGCAGAAAAAAAGTAAAAAAAGAATTAAATTTAATCATGAAATGGTTTAAAATTCTATGATAAAGGACTTGAACCACCAGATTTTTGGTTTCTGATTGTGTGAATACTTCTGTTGGAACATATTTCGCCATCCACAGTGCCCTCGTGCTCTCTTGCTCCAAGTCTGTCTCCTACAAAAATCTGACTGAAAATTTTTAGAAAAAATAGTGAAATAATGAAAAGTCTTTAGTATTTAAAGAATTATTTTATCAAATTAGATTTTCAAAAATATTTTGCCGCCCATTTTTCAAATTGCTGCTTTTTTTTTAAACTTAAACAAAATAGAGTTGCATTTTTTTATTTGTGTTTATTTGTTTCCAGTGCATGTAAATGTGATGCACTGGTGCGTTTTATTAATACTACGCACCGGGGCCTGTTAGGATAATAAGCGCACTGGACTTTTAAATTTATTTATTTTTGGTATGTAAGATCATAAAAAATAATGATAATTATAAAGTACATGAATTTATTTTCATTATTTTCTAAACTTTATATATTTAAGATCATAATAAAATAATGATACTTATAAAGTACATGAATTTATTTTCATTATTTTCTGAAGCTTATTTTACAAAAATTCGTATTATTCTAGATTTGTTGTTTTACAATTATTTGCAAATTTACAAATTTAAATATTTTAATAAAATCGTTTCACTTTAATACAATTAAAATTTTCACATTAATAGAATTAAAGTTTTACAAATTAAAATTTTACATACAATTACATTAATTAAAATTACAATTAGAATTAGAATTAAAATTACAATTACAATTTTTAATTAATTTCACATGCATGAATTACTATTAGAATTAGAATTACAATTTTAATTTTACATACAATTACATTTGCAATTTTACATATAATTACATTTACAATTACAATTTTACAAATATTTTATAGACAATTCAATTAAAATTACAATTACATTTATAATATTACATAGAATTACATTTACAATTACAATTACAATTTTACAAATATTTTACATACAATTCAATTACAAATACAATTACAATTTGTGAAATTTACATACAATTAGAATTACAATTACAATTTTACAATTTTTCATATGTAAAATTACAATCATTTCACAATAAATTAAATATTACAATTACAATTAAAATGTTACATTAATAAATATTTTACATGCAATTACACTTAAAATTACTATTAATACAAATACAAATACAATTTTACAATTTTACATAGAATTAAAATTAAAATTACAATTACATTCACGACATAATATTTAATAAATATCATGGTCATTTAATAATATTAAATTAAATAATAAACATCATCACGATCATGATAGCCATGGTACAAACATCATATTCGACTAATAAACACATTTAATTAACATCAAATTAACATTATATATTAACATCATCACAACACAAACATCAAATATACATCTTAATATAATTTCAAATAACTTATGCGCCTATCACATATACACATCTATCTGCAAGCTAAACATTAAATGAACATATATAACATGACTAACAATATGCGCCACATCATGATGATCATCAACATGAAAATTAAGTACAACTGCAACATGAACATAAAATACATGGACCATATATATATGCATAACTGAATAATGTTAAAAATATACAACTGTAATATAAATCATGTCATGGATCAAGCACTGGTGGTAGTATAACAACATCAATAACACTAGTAGAAGTGGATGCAGCCTGCACAGTAACGCTAGGTGCAGCCTCGACAGTCGATGGTCGACTAGCCTGCTCATGATCATGATGATCACTAGTACTGATGGATGCATCCATTGGTGGTAGTACAGCATGATAAATATGAGGCGCATTAGTAGTGGAGGCAGCCTGCTCAGTCAATAGTACTGCAGCCTCGACGGTCGATGGTCCAGCCTGCTCATGATGATCGTGTCTAGTACTCATGGTGGATGCTGCAGGCTGCTGACTGGACATGGCCGATGATCCAGCCTCATCTCCATGATGACTAGTGTCAGATGCTGGCAGTGGAGCCTCATGCTAATCATCAGGCGTGCCGCAAGGTGAATGATCACGAGATGCATCTGAGTGGCTGCTGGTAGACTGTCCATCATCACGTGCCGCAACTCGACTACGCCTATAGCTATGGAAAATCCTCCTCAATCGCGTAACAGCTGTCGTAGCTCCTATGACATGCTGCATCAGGTCGTACATGTCACGCGGCATGCCTCTCCACATCCGTATCAATCTATCATCGCCATGTGTATCTCTATAATGAGCGGGCCTTATGCCCGCATCTGAAATCAATCCACAGAGTTGGTTGCCCAACTCCATCCGGTGTCTAGTCTCTAGTCGACCACACCTAGAAAAAGGCAGTACCAGTGCACCATGAGGCGCATGAGGATCAACACGTCTCTCTGCTACGCCACCGACCTCATCCTGATATGGCGCATCAGCCATCTCCTGATCGTAATCATTAGGATCGACACCTGGATCATGTGGTGGATCTGGCATCTCATCGCCATCAAAAGACCCAATTTCTGCAAAATATATACAAGTACACAACAATAATTAGACAATTTCATTACATAATTTAATAAAAACAAGTTAAAGAACATGTTAGAATAAATATAAATAAAAAATTAATGTTACCTCTATCATCTGGCGGCTCATCAGGAGTGAAGAGGATGTTGGGACACCCTCGCCAATCTAGTCCAGCATAAGGACATGGGACCATAATGAAGGGATGCAGCTTGCCAATGCTAGCTAGTAAGTCTAGTGAATCATGTGATATCCTTGCTGGAAACATAGTGTCTCCCCTCTTGGGCATCATCTGCACCCACATGTGCATCCGGGCTTGCAACGTCGGCCTACGAGGTTGTCAAACAAAACTAGGTCTCATCTCTAGAAACCTCTCAAAAAATAAACAAAACAGCTCTGAAGTAAAAGGGAAGTTGACCCTCCCTTGTGCATGAGCACGACATCTATCTAAGGTCGTACAAAACTGTCGCAAAAAAATGGCAGACCACCTAACAAGTCGTGTATGTTGTACTAAATAATCAACGTAATATAAAAGTGAGCAACTAATGTGTTGCCCGTCACTGGTGTTGTGCGAAATGATTGAAGCGATAATAGAGAGGCACTGCACGTCCTGTCTACCAAAATCACATATATGTAACTGACCTATAGGTACTTGAAACTCTGAAGGAGACAATACATGTGCTCCAATGTATCTCTGGGAGTAAACTAACTGACTCCCTGCTACACAACCAGGTGGCACGTTTGGGAATGAGGGAAAATCCACCCTCTCCTCGATAGTCCTGTAATAAAATAAATTTCCTCCTCAGTGGGTGTGTACCACTGGTCAGGACCAACCTGAAAAACCTGTCGGTGGGCATTCCACCTGCCGATAAGATCTTTGAAATGCACATTATGGGCCTTTAGGCTGGAAATAGACTCCTCATAGAACTTGAGGAGGCCTACCTGCTTAAGGATCTTCTGGGTATCTGCAGTAATAGGACGAGGGCATCCATCTCTCTCCCTCTCTCTCGCCTCCCATTGGCGAATCATGTCATACTATTCTGCTTGTTGTTGCCTTTATTGCTCTTGTTCTCTCTGAATCATTGCCATATTAAATAATTTTTTTTATTAAAATAAAAATGTATTTATAAATATACGTATATAATTTTTTTTGAAAAAAAAACAACCATACGAGTCAGTGCTCCATAAAAACAGTCACGCACTGGTGCCTGTGCATTTTAATATTTTAGCGCACCGTCCTCGGGGCCGCTAATGAAACAAACCACACTGGCTTCGGTGCCGATGTCTATTTTTCAAGCACTGAAGACTGTATATAATTCAGAATAGCAGTGCGCTGACTGAAATATATGCCCCAGCACGTATATTCATGTCAACGCACCGACTTCATGACAATGACATAGTTGACGGTGCGGTCTTTTACTCGGCCGCACCGTTGACCCTCTTAGAATGCAAAATGCGGTGCGCTGACATAAACGAAGGTGGAAAATGCAGTCAACACACCACACTGTGATTGCTGGGGCCAACGGTGTGCCTAGATAAATGAGCGCACCACTTTTTTCTTTTTTTCTTTTTAATTTAAAATTATTCAGGGTGCCTTCCGACACCGCCTCGAAAATGGTGTAGTTACCGTTAGCATTGGTAGCGGTGTTGCCTGTAAATTTTACAGGTAGCACCGCTACTGGTGCGAGCTAAACAGCTTGAACGCACCGCGTGAAATTTTTTTTTTTTTTAATAGTTATTTTTAAGTTTATTTCAATATCTAATCCAGTAAAAGGCTTAATTATAGAAAAACTAGAAAAATACCTATACATTTCTTGGTCGAGGAGGCATATTGGCTGTAAAATTTGGAAAATAAAATTTTCCTACTGTTTTTCAAAATGCAAGTTGCAGATTGGTTGGCAATGTAGAGCAGCAGTGCGTGCAATGGGTACAATGACAGCACCGATGGCAGGGCAGCTCAGAAATAAGGAAATAACATCGGGGCTTGAGAGCTCTGGAGCACTGAGGAAAGTGAATAATGAAGTTTTTTGGCCGTATTTTTTTTTATAAACCCTGTTCCAGTGCGCGGGGTTTTATAAGCGCACCAGTGTGGTTAAATAAAACCACACCGGGCGGTATCAATTTTGGCGCGTTGTTTATAACGCGTCGGGGCGTTGCCCTACCCGCACACCAGGATGTTTCAATTTCAGCAAGAAAATTTGATGATGCACCGAGGCGGCATAATGGTAAAGCACTAGTGCGTAATAGTCGCAAAGCACCGGTTCTTTGGCCCTAATATATATATATATATATATATATATATATATATATATATATATATTTATAATGCTATTCCAGTACGTGTTGTTTCTGGTGCACCGGTGCTCTTAGAGAAGAACGCACCAGTTCGTTTATGTTTTTGCACGATGTTTTATGATGCACCGGCACAGAAGAGTATTGATGCCCCGATGCGTTATAGTAATTGGACGCCCCGACGTTGTGTACTTCGCGCACTCTGTCCAGTGTGCCAATGTTCAGTGCACATTGGTGCGTTCTATGGTATCGTGTGTACCGGTAATTGATAGCTCAAGAGCACTGGAAAACTAAAAAATCTGGGTTTTTTGTTGTTTAATTTAACCCTTTACCGGTGCGCGTTATTTATAGGCGCACCGGTACTATTTGTTGCAAACGCATCGGTCGGTTTGTGTTTTGGCGCACTTTTTATGATGCACTGGTGTGGTTTCTGTCTACCGCACCATGTGGTTTCGGCGTTGGTGTTGTGTTTTATAATGCATCGCCACGGACAAGTTGTGAGGCACCGGTTCTATATTATATTATGACGCACCAGGCATGTGTGTATGGAGTGCATGGTGTCTAGTGTGCCAATGATTTTGGCAGCACCAATGCTTCTTTTTTTTTAGAGCACCGAGGTGAGTTTTAACGATAAGATCACCGATACGAAAACATCCGAAAAACCCTCCGCCCACCAACCTCCTCTAGTAACCTCTGCTAGAAACAGATGTATGGGGTATTTTTCTTTGTGGTTCCTCAAAAACATCCGCTAGAGGGTCTTTTCCTTGTAGTGTTTAGAGAATACTTTATTGACTAGATACTTCATACATGACTCCTTAAATAGAACATTTATGATCAGGAGACAAAACCCTAGAGGACATCAAGCAGAAGTCCTTTGACCTAAAACCTTGCTCATGAAACCCATGAGGCAAGAATATCAAAAATATATATTATTATCTTTGTCTTATTCTTTACATAAATACATAGTTACATAGTCAATATGAAGACCAATCCTAGTTACCCTTTTCAACGCTCCCTCTTAACTAGGTAGGTATTCATACATGTACATGGTCACTTTCAAACTGAATAATCTCATAAGAAGAATCAGATTGGTAATCGCATCTGTTTAGCATCATATCAACCAGAATTGTCCTAGTGCAAGGTCTTGACTAACATCCCCATCTCTCAATGAGACAATGGGCTACAATGCTGGTGAAACACATGACTTGTAGACACCATAGTAATTGTCTCTCCAAGGTACATACTCCACCTAGGTTTTCCCATACTATGACCTTCTTAGACTATTCTTCTCTTGGGTAGCCAACCGTCAAAGGGTATGGGTCCCCGACTACTCTTATATTGAATGCCCTATCACATTCTCAAAGAGTATCAAATGCCAGATGATTACTCAATCCTCCATTCTTTCTTCCCAAGTGAAGACCAGAATGATGTGTCTATCCATTCTCTCCACATGACCTACACTGAGACTTACGACTGTTAGTCTTGTTCTAATGCATAACACATGTATTAGAGAATCATATATGTCACTCCCTCTTAACTCATGAAGGACATAATTCAAGTTTCTTCTAAGCAAGAAACTTATCACCAGGCTCCCTCTTAACCAGGGACCTACAATAGCAATGGTGAGACACCCAACTTCTCATGACTAATTCCTCCCCTCGATGTCATGGATTTAGATATTGAGTAATATTCAACCTTTGGCTTCATAGGGTACATATCATCCATCAATTTCATCCACGATTCATGTCAGCTATCAGAAAGTGATTCATCATACTTCCCTATCTGGTCCACCTTTCTGCCATGCTGCTTTCCTTCGAACCACCTCCCAATGATCTTACATCATTTCACATGATTGGCAGCCCTGCATAAATTAATCCAGATAAACATATATGTATTAAATTTTAAATGAAAAGTTACCTCATTGATGATCTTTCACCATGAGATATTCGTGTAGGCATCGACATCCTCTATTCAAATTGACACATCTCCTAAAGATATGTCTTTTCAAGGGTCTTCTTCTTTACCAGACTTCTATCAGAGTCTACATATCCTCCCAGGAGATCCCCTAGTCACATATTCTTGGCTTTCGGATGATAATTGCCTCTTGACATGGTTGAAATTCATGATCTCTTCCTTTATTTCTCTACACATCTTCATTCCCAGGAATTTCCAATTTCTCGTTCCTTGTTTGTATACAACCACCTCATATTCCATATGAGGATATATTATGTTGATTTTATCTGATAATGGAAACTTGTGTAATGGAAGAGATCCTCCTTTATATGATCATACTTCTAAAGATATAAGTCTATTATTTGCACCCATATGACATGAATTCATAGCATCTAGTGTCAGCATATAAATATATATACCTCATACCTTTTTCCTTTGAGTATGTTGTAGCAATTTCACTAGAATGAATAACTTCATTCCCTTGACCCACTTCATCAATATGTCATCACATCCTAATCCCATAATTATGTAGCATAGAATTATTGATGAAACCTTTCTGCTTTCTTTCTAACCAGTGAATCCATAGAGAATTCCATTACAAAATGTTAGCACTTGTTTCCATATTGATTATTAAATGATGACCCTTAATCTCGATGATTGTCTTCCTTCAATTTTGTTATCAGTGAGGTTTCCAGGAGCTCCTTCTTCAAGTGCTCCTCCCATGCTTCTATCATGATGATTTTAATATACGTTTCTTCCTATCATAATATTTTACAACCAAAAAAAATAACTAAAAGAGAAAGGTGATCTCAGTCATAGTACAAATATTTCACTTCTATTTTCTTAGGTTTCTTTGCATTAGGTTCTCCCCTTCATCGGTGACATGGGCTTCTTCCTTTTCCTCTTGTCCTTTCCAGAGTTATGACAATCCATTTTATAATGCACAAGTTCATTACATCCAAAGCATCGTACTTTGTCCATATTTCTTCTTTTATTTTGAGGACAAAATTTTCTGAATCTTCCTTTCCTCCTAGACATGGCGGCAAAGACTTGATTCCGTTCACTTGACCCCATATTAGCTTTGGATTTTAATATTTTTTCCTCTATTTTACATAGTGACCATAAATCATGGAATGGTGTTGCTTCTTTCTTCCCATATAAGCTTGAAGTGAAGTTTCCCCATTCTTCCGGTAGAGCATTCAACACCATTGTAGTCATCTCTGTTAGTATGGATCTTGATTCAAAGTGTACAAAAAAAGACCGCTTTAGCTGTGCATAACAAACAGGCCTAACAGCAGAAATGACTGCTAATATCTTCAAATATGCAGTTAGATGATCAAGAAAAATGTTGCAAAAATCTACATCTATGCATTAGAATACATTAAATAATAGAAAAATAAGATTTACTCCATAGATCCAATAGACAAGACAAGAATATATCCAATGAAATTTTTATTAATGGCACTTGGGAGGAAATCACAAGAGGATGTTCCCTATTCTCCTCAATGGGATGGGTTCTTGTAAGTCCTCAGCACTTCAGATTTAGAATTCCTCTCTCTTGATGGTGTAGAAAACCCATAAAAAAATGGAAAAATATGGTTATGATAATGGATCAATAGCCAAACCAAGAGTTGAGATCCAGAGTGATCTTTAGGAAACAAAAGGTGACAAATGAATGGGAAAACCCTTCTATTTATAACAAAATATTGAGTTAGTCTAGATATTGGTGCATAATTAAAATATTATTAACCAAATCAAGATCCAACTTTTATGGGATATTTTATTATATTTGTTGGAGGGAAAAGGAATTTGACTTGATTCAAATCCCCTTATTTGTAAATAATAAATAAATAATTGATTTATTTATCATTTTAAGGATGTGATTAAGTAATAATAAATAAATAAATGATTTATTTATCATTTTAAAGATGTGGTTGAGTAATAACCAAATAAATAATGATTTATTTAATTATTTAAGGGAGATTTAGTCATATTTAACAAAGAATATTATTTAAGTAATGTTTAAATAATTATTCTTAGAAAATAATAAGATAAATAATGATTTATCTAATTAATTTCCTTATTTTGGGTTAAATATAACCAGGAATATTGATTAAACTATTGTTTAACTAATTATTCCTTGAGGAAAATCAAAAAAATATGGATTTATTTAATGTTTCCCCATGGGGTTTCCTGTTTAAACCATAAAAAACTTAATAAAGGTGGTTTACTAAGTTGTTTTTCATAGTGAATGTGATTTTACTTGGGGTAAAATTGGTCTTACTTGATGTACTTGGGTCCATCTAATAACAATGGATTAGATGACCAAAAAATGGTGTAACAGATTTCCCCCAACGTGCGAGCGTTAGGAGCTAATCGTATGACCGAAGTACATTGTAAGAACTTAATCACTAGACAACAATGGGGAAGTCAAAGAGAGAGGATTGTAAGGTAGACCAAAGTGCTGAAAGAACTAGACCCTGAGGAGGTGACTTGCAAGTGCGACAAGTCTTTTTAATAAGTGAGTACCTGCTATAGGTGGCGGGGGAGGCATACCCATGCCCGTTCGGGCAATAGTACAAACAATAAGGCGTCCGGAAAACCATGAGACGACATAATGTTTTCATAAACATGAGCTAGATAAATAAGATGATAATGAATCCCACATACATATTGTGCTTGGGATAACATCCAAGACTTGTACAATGATATCTGAGTACATGAGATATAAATGCAACCCAGATGCCCCTGAAAGCAGGAAAGGGCTCTAAAAAACTGACTGATACATGCAAACAAAAAGGCGCTGCAAGTGGCTGAGGCCGACATCATCAAATGTATGGAGCTGCATCAAAGGCTATAATGAAGACGTCATCTGAGTATGTGGGGGGCTACCTGTAGAGCCACCCCCTCATGAGGGTTGAGACATCTCACACACACCCAGGAATCATCGATTTCAGCTGCTGCATCACTGAGCCATCAAGTATACGGATCTCGATCATGCTGAAAGGAGCTAGAGCTGAGAATTAATCAAGTTAGAAGAGCAATAAGGAGTCCCTTTGCCTAATCCGAGGCACCAAACAAGAGTGGAAGCTGGAACCAAGGTACACCCGCCCTCTAGACATGTCTTCTGGAATGAATGAGCTAATGTCGACAGAAGGAGGTCCGCCATAGGTGAGGCAATAAGGGATCTTCAACTAAGGCATGAGAGAAAATAGTAGCATGACTGACAGACTGACACCGATGATGATGATGAAATGGGGGGGACTGAGTAGTGAATGAACGACTTCACTTGTTAGAGCATAAAGGGAATGGATGACCTGGTAGCGTTTGACACAATATCATGAGGGATAGGGGACCGTAATGTTCCAAAAATTTTCATGAATAAATTGGAACATTGATTTTTGCTCATATTGTGTAGTAGGTGAATAAAAAGGAAGAGGAGGCCTCTTAAAATGAATAAAAACCTTCCTAATGTGAAAAGGGGACCTTTGAGCAGCTTATTTTTCACCTCCTAGTGTGAAAAGGGCCAATTGCATGAGGACAAGGTCAAGTTGACCAAGTCAACCAACGCAGCCTAAGGAGGAGTAGCTTGCCTAAGAAGACATCGCAGTTTTGTAGGGAATAGATTCAAATGAAGATGGAAACCCTAAGAGGTGGGACCCAAGGTGAAGGAGCTCACAAATTCATAAGGAGGAGAAGGGCAGCTTTTTGGGGTTAGCTTGTGTATTTCGATTTCTTGTCTGCTTAGAAAATTTCTGCAAACTCCTGCTGCTTAGCAGAGTTTGGAGGAATTCCTGTTTAATAATTCCTTGTCCTTCATTGAGTGATCTCTTGAAGGGGTTGTGCTTCATTTCTCCCACATCTGGATTGTATTCCAAGAATTTCTCATACCGGCAGCGTTATTTTTGTAGCAGAGGACGTTGTGTAGCTAGGCAATGCAGTGGGAGGGTTGTTTCATCTTCTCTTATGCATTTCCATTCAATGGAGGGAGTCTCTCTTGCATTGAGGGAGCTGTATAGGAGATTTCAGATCTCATCTCAGATCTTAGCATGTGTCCAGCTAATGTTCCATCCATTATAGCGCAGTTCATTGGGTAAACTACGTTATTTTTGTGAGGCAGCAGCTCCAGGGTTTGATCCCTTGCTTGAGAGTTGATTCTTTGGAGGAAGGGCCAACCCTTCTCCCGGAAAGCTCTATATTTAATTCCTCCTCTGTATTTGACAATTTTTAGATATATTTATACTCAGTGTTTCAGTAACTATGTTTTCCAGCTCTACATTTGCAGATCTGCATTTCTATACATTGTACCTTCATGTAACCCTTGCCGAGGAATCTTTATTTTGTATAAAGAGGAAGGAATTCTCATTTTTCTCACCATTGGATGGTCATGGATTTCTGATCTTATGTGTCACATTATTTACTGTAGAAAACCTAGTAAAAATAATGCTATTCTTGTTTCAATCTTTTCTGCATGAGCTAGACTATGGGGTTTTGAGCTAGAATGAGACATATTGTTTTGAGAGTGTTGTTTATATGAGCTAGACTCATTTTTTTAACCTCAAATTCTGAAAGAGAGTCATATATTGGGTCATATAAGGGATCTCAGTCCCATTTCTCACTTATACAACGTTATTTTTTTAAGACAGTTGTTTTGTGCTCACATGTTGCTGCAATTTTCAGCTAGTTCATTTTGGGAGATCTGAATAACCTTCTTAAGGTTATTTCTTTGAGCTTATATCCTGCAAGGAGGTCAAAATATATATTTTTTAAGGCATTCCAGCAGTGGGTGGCCTTATTCTTACATCTAATTCCTTATACAACGTCCCTAAGGAGCTTGCTGCAGCAATTCCTAAATAGGAATAATCACATATCTGTAGACAGAGACTGCAAAAGGTCAGGTAGCCTATGGTTCTCTCCCTTCTTTGGAAGGAGACATAACCAGTAAATTCCTCAACAGTCCATCTCTAGCATAGACTTGTGATATTTCTGAAAACGAGATATTATAGTGGTATCAGAGCATGATCTTTGGCACTGCCTGTGAGATCGAGCTTTCAGAAACCTAAAGAGAAGATCAAGGAGCAGCTATCTTGGCTCAGCCCATGGATTTCAGATCCACCCAGAGAATACAAATAAGAGGAGAACAAATATGGAGAGGATGAGGTTACTCTCATCCATTTTTCAAATCAGAAAAGAGCCTCTCTAAAGGGGTTCAACCAATGGGGAAGAAAGGTGCAGTGAAACTCCAAGAGGGTTTCAAGATGAGAAAATTTGTAGTGAAACCTCTAGAGGGTTTCAAGAGGTAGGAGAAGATGAAGGCACTTCCTATGCTCATGAAGGAAGTGAAGAGTATGGAGGGCCATAAGAGGAAGTGGATAGATGGCCAGAGGAGGAGGAGAATTCTTCTCCACTTGAGGAGGCTTCTACCAGCATTGTCCAGTTCATAGCGGAGCAGCCCACCATATCAGCAGTTGGATCAGCCAACAAATCAGAGAGAGGGACTCTTGTAGCCATACAAGATGTCTCAAAGACCCACAAAGGTATGCAAAAATTTCCATGCAGCGACAATTTAGAGAATTTCATAGGAGGTTTGGGAAATTTTCATTTATATGGCCCAGGATCGAAACTTCATGCTGATAAGGAGAAGCAAGTTTATACAACGCTGTACAATAGGGGTTTGATCCAATAAGGGATCAACACTCATTCCTTTGCACCCTTATTGAGTTTCATGCAGCATGAAAAGTTATGGTGCAAGGACTTGGGGAGCATCATGCATGGCGTGCCATCTCCTAAGGATGTCTTGTCCTTAGCACTCTTGGATTCTTGTGGATTCAAGGGTTTGATTGGTGAGAGGCCTTTCCTGGAAATTCTTCAAGGGGTTACATCTCAACATCCCATGAGGTGTAAGGAGGAATAATTGCTTTGGGATAATTGAAGTATTCATTGGAAAGATGCCAAAGGAGAGAAGGATTTGGGACATCCATATATTGATAGAGGAGATTGGATGGAGAGTAATAGGCTTGTGATCCACTTGCATATCTATGACACAGGGCAGCAAGAGGCAAAGCTGCACTGGCTACTAAGGAGAGAGTTTGGCCATAATGAGACATGTCCTTTTCTCAAGGGTATGTGGATGGAAGGAGCTTGGTAGGATACTTTCATCATGGGACAACAAGGAGTGTGGATGCATTATGGTGGTAGGGTCATTTGTTTTCCACCACATATGATGAGTGATGGAGGTATGAAGAGGTAGCGAGGATATTTGTTGCTTCGGAGGATTGGAAGAGAGCAAGGGAAAAATTGCTCTCCCACTTGGCATAGTGTTGCAAGGGTGAAGTATGGCACTATCATGGTGCAAGAGGTGTTTTCATCATGGAGGAGACCCCTCATATATGGCAGCATTATGGAGAATATCTTTGACAAACTACATGTCAAAGAATGGAGCTTGATATGGATGAGAGTTTATGTGTATAGGCCAACAACATTATCTCTTTGGAACAGTAACCAATGGATGAAGTGTGCCCAGTGGAAGTGTAGTGGATCCATAACCCACGGGTCCCAAGATCATTTCATATTGGTTGCACTTGATGAAAAGAGAGGAGGTGAGATGGATGGGGTAGTATATGGAGTCATCTATTACTATGCTACATTCTTCTTGACTTGGATTCCCAAGCATGGGAAGAAGGATCTTCTTGCAGCACCTAGTTCATTCATCTTCATGGGATCATGCCAAAAAACTATGGAGGGTTCATTCATGGATCCATACATCATTTTACTCCCGACATATGGTAAGAAATATGTTTTTACATTGGCTGATTTGCATACTCTTTCCATTATCTTGCAGTGCATGGCTCTACAAGAGGGCAAGCTTATCAGATTGATCCATGGGAAAAATTGGGCCAAACCATCTGATGGAGGCAGCCATATTTCACATGGCCTTTGGCAGATGTTTTTCCATTGCATACATGTTCAGCTAATTTAAATTATCAGCCATGAGTCACAAAGCATTTTTCCATGTAAATTTCTGAAGCAGCAACTTGGAAAACTGCGCTGCCACTATTGGGGAAACTATTGGTACTTCCTTGCATCACATGAAACTTTCAAAAATTTCCTCATTTTTTGCTGATCATGACTTCCTTTGCTAATGTGGATCTTATTTACATTGGGATCATGATTGGAAGAATGACACATGAGTGGGGAGTGTCCTTAAAGGGGAAGGATTCCCACATTTTCTGTATTGCATGTTCTAAGGGGAACACGAGAAAAGATATGGCCACCACAACTAAGTATTTGTTTCCTTTTGAGGTGGAACATATGTTTGATGATCATTAATTGTATAATCATGGGAAAGTGATCAGATATGAATTTTACGTTCAGCTGATCCATTCAGCCATTTACTTTCTACTAGTGAATGTGAGAATTATCACTAGTCATTTAGCAACATACTACTTGCCATGCCATTTTCTGAAGAAGCAATGGATGAGATTACGATGTGTCCTTTTGAGACTTTGTTTGTATCATACAGTAGCATTCAAAGCCTATATAAAACATCTCATTTTGACATTCTATGATGATCATGTCCTATTCATCATGGAAGAAATGTTTTGGGGCAGCTTGTTCTTCAAGGTTGGAGGAGAAATCTTTGGTGGATTGCCCTACATTTTTCCACTTGAGGGAAATAAAATTGCAGCCCATGAAAAACACATACTATGCACTATTCATAAGTGGAGAGGAGGATAGCGTGGGATAGGCCTTCTTTCCTATCATGTTCGGTTATTCATCCCACCTACACTTCTGGAGCCAAAGGTGGAGGAAACTTTTCATGAGTTATCATGCGGAATGGTGACTCATTCCATATGGATGATAGCTTGGGGGTGGAGGTTTCAAATTGGGGAAGAGAAATTCCCATGCATCTTGCACTCCATGCCTCAAGAAGACCTCTAGACCACACATGGTTGTCTCCTTGAGCACCTTCCTTCTCATGATCATAGTCATTTGGGGAGTTTCACCAAGTGCTAATCTATATGCTTGGGAGAGGCACTATGGAGTTTCATGGATGAGATGGCATCATATTCTTTGGAGGATTCCATCACATGTTGATGCTACCGGAGGAGATAAGGAGATTCACTCAGTTCTATCCTTGCAGTTGCTTGAGGACAAGCAACATTTGGGAGGGAAGGACTGTAATGTTCCAAAAATTTTCATGAATACATTGGAACATTAATTTTTGCTCATATTGTGTAGTAGGTGAATAAAAAGGAAGAGGAGTACTCTTAACATGAATAAAACCCTTCCTAATGTGAAAATGGGACCTTTGAGTAGCTTATTTTTCACCTTCTAGTGTGAAAAGGGCCAATTGCATGAGGACAAGGTCAAGTTGGACAAGTCAACCAGCGCAGCCTAAGGAGGAGCAGCTTGCCTAAGAAGACAGGACAGTTTTGGAGGGAATAGATTCAAATGAATATGGAAACCCTAAGAGGTGGAACCCAAGGTGAAGGAGCTCACAAATTCATAAGGATGAGAAGAGAAGCTTTTTGGGGTTAGCTTGTGTTTTTCGATTTCTTGTCTGCTTAGACAATTTCTGCAAACTCCTGCTGCTTAGTAGAGTTTGGAGGAATTCCTGTTTAGGAATTCCTTCTCCTTCATTGAGTGATTTATTGAAGGGGTTGTGCTTCATTTCTCCCACATATAGATTTTAGGCCAAAAATTTCTCATACTGGAAGCGTTATTTCTGTAGCAAAGGACGATGTGTAGCTGGGCAGTGCAGTGGGAGGGTTGTTTCATCTTCTCTTGTGCATTTCCATTCAGTGAAGGGAGTCTCTCTTGCATTGAGGGAGCTGCATAGGATATTTCAGAGCTCATATCAGATCTTGGAATGTGGCCAACTACTGTTCCATCCATTACAGTGCAGTTCACTGGGTGAACTGCGTTATTTTTGTGAGGCAGCAGCTGCAGGGTTTGATCCCTTGCTTGAGAGCTGATTCTTTGGAGGAAGGGCCAACCCTTCTCTCGGAAAGCTCTATATTTCATTCCTCCTTTGTATTTGAGAATTTTTAGATATATTTATACTCAGTGTTTTATTAACTACGTTTTCCAGCTCTACATTTGCAGATCTGCATTTATATACATTGTACCTTCATGTAACCCTTGCCGGGGAATCTTTATTTTGTATAAAGAGGAAGGAATTATATTTTTTCTCACCATTGGATGCTCATGGATTTTTGATCTGATGTGTCACATTATTTACTGTAGAAACCCTAGTAAAAATAATGCTATTCTTGTTTCAGTCTTTTCTGCATGAGCTAGACTATGGGGTTTTGAGCTAAAATGAGACATATTGTTTTGAGAGTGTTGTTTATATGAGCTAGACTAATTTTTTTAACCTAAAATTCTGCAAGAGATTCATATATTGGGTCATCTAAGGGACCTCAGTCCCATTTCTCACTTATACAGAGTTATTTTCTGAAGACAGTTGTTTTGTGCTCACATGTTGTTCCAATTTTTCAGCTAGTTCATTTTGGGAGATTTGAATAACCTGCTTAAGGTTATTTCTTTAAGCTTATATACTGCAAGGAGGTCGAACTATATATGTTTTAAGGCATTCCAGTAGTGGGTGGCCTTATTCTTACATCTACTTCCTTAAACAACGTCCCTAAGGAGCTTGTTGCAGCAATTCCTGAATAGGAGACAGAGACTGCAAAAGGCCAGGTAGCCTCTGGTTCTCTCCCTTATTTGGAAGGAGACATAACCAGTAAATGCCTCAGTAGTCTATCTCTGGCATATACTTGTAATATTTTTGAAAATGAGATATTACAGGGACAGTGGGATTTAAGGCCATAATGTGCGACACGAGAGAGGAACCAAGCAATGAAGGATGGAGAACTATGGTGGGATGCGAAGGGACTCGGGATAGACTCCATGAAAGCAATGATGACTCAACTTGGATTCTCTAAGCAAGGGTGACTCGATGGTGCTGCCACATAGAAAAAAGAGTCCAATGGGGACCGTCAAAGCATGAGTACAAGATGGTAACTCACGACGAAAGTTGACATGAGTGTGGAAAAGTATGGGGGCAACATGGTGCCCTTGGTACGAGTGTTGCAAGTGAAGAAATTTGATTTTGAGGAAGGGTGAAGTGGATCTTCTTGGAAAAAAAATGTGTCCTGGTGAAGTATCAAATCACTAAAAAGCATGGGCTAGCTATCTAAAGAAAATAAAACATGCGTTACCGGAAGGAAATGTTAAGGGTAATACTTCTTTATATAGAGTGCATTGTGAGGATTGGAAAGGGGATGGCACTTGAAGTCCTCTAATAGATATGATCCCTTACCTAAATCCTTACTGATAATGTAAGGTCCTAGCCATAATGAGTCAAACTTCCCATGACCAAGGACATCATTAGCCTGGTCATACACTAGAACAAGATCACCTTCGTGAAAAGTACGAGGTTGGACTTTTCGGTCATATTGAGCTTTGGTGCGTTTCCTAGCCACCTCAATGGTTTGCAATGCAGCACGACGTTCTTCGGAAGCGTGTTCAAGCATGATAATTCTCTGTTCTAAAGGTTGGGTGTGTTATCACTCAGGTTTTCCTTGAAGTTGTGGAAAAGGAAAGTAAACCCGAGGTAACCACAAACCAACCTTCGGATACAGAATCTAGCCAATCTGTATCCAGAGAGGGCTCTCTCTTTAAAATTTAGCTTTGTTCTTAGAAAGTTTTAGGCTAGTTATAAGTCCAAGAAATTTGGTTTGAATTTGAATGGTGGAATCCGCCAACTAAGGGCACGATTGAGTTTTTCAGGCCATTAGGCTATGGAGTCAAAAGGATGGCTTTACTGGATTACTCTTCTACACACAAGATGGCTTTGCAGGGCAAGATAGCCAAACAGAGAACAATTTTAGAAATTAAAGTGAATGGAATGGATTTTGAAGGGATGAAAGGAAATTAAGAATCTTTCAACATGTTCAAAGAAATAAAATGAATGATTACAAATAAAGAGCAGTTAAGAATTCTTTACTATAGTAATCAAAATGCTTAAACCAGCGAAACAAGAGCAATTAAGAATTTGTTGCTTATAACCAGTTTAGAAGAAAACATTTAGAATAATCACAATTGAAATCAGAGTACACTTAAGTAAGTTCTGATTTATTCTTTTATGTCAATTATTTAGAAATGGAACACAGTGATATTATAAACAGATATAAAACTTAAAACATAGAATATAAAAGACATATTGAACTGTAGTCGGACACATGAATCCTGCAAAAAGTCTTGAGCTTCAAATCATCATCCAGCAAGCCACAAAGAAGTTTCTCCAAAGCACTTTTATTCTAAAAGATTAATGTTACAGCAAAGTAGTAGAATCCACCCAAAAGACTTCCAAGAGTGAAGTATTTATACAAATTCTAAACTAAAATATCTTGAAAAAATATCAAGATTAGTTCACAAATCTCTCCAACTATTTTACATAAATAGAACTTAAGTAAAGGACACTCAAACTAATGCATCTATTTGGCACTATTTCTTATGTATAGGTGATAACAAAGAGGAGAATTCAAATTTGATCCAACTCTTAGTTGATGATGAGGCATCCAAGTCACTAACTGCTTCCTTTCTTTGTGCATTCTGCTCCAACAATTCTGCAAACTTGGGGTCCAATGATATATTTGTATTTCTCAATCCGTAATAGATATGTCAAAAGTGAAAGAGGTTATTGTGGATTAATATGTTGGTGAGATAAACCTCTTTCATTTTCCTAAAATTCCTCTCCAGCTGTGCACAATAGGCTCTGTAAAAATATGTGTAAAACATAGTTTTACAGAGTCTGAAAAATAGCCTGTAAAGATGTACATGTATCGCTATTTCTGAAATCACTGTGAAAAAAGTGAGATAGGTTTTTGTAGATGAGTCTCTTAGGAACAAAAACCTCCTTAATTTTTGTATGATGTAGTTTTTATTTACCACAATATTCTCTGCAAAAAGTGTTTTCCATCATTGTTTAATATTTCCAAAACCATAATAGCTGTTAGAAAAGTGAGAGAGGTTTTTGTAGATGGTCCTCTTAAGAACATAAACCTCCTTCAGTTTTGCAAAATTCATCTTGGATTGATCACAATAGTTTCTGCAAAACAATGACTAAAACATTAAATTTCTGCAAAAATGTTCCTTCTTGTTGTGTTTTTCATCTTTTCACTTTTTTGTTCTTTTAACTGTTTTACTTTCACTTTAGATAAACTTCAATGTTGGTGAAAGTATTTTCATCTCTTTTACCATTTTACTGCCTCTGTAATTACTTTTACTGTTTTACCTTTGACTGCTCTGTAATTTCATTTTAACTTTCACTTTGACTTTTACCTGATACACTTTAACCACTGATACTCTTTAATTGTTCTTTACTGTGTCCCTTTACCTTCAATGTGTAGTTTAGGTTTTTACTGTCTGTTTCAACAGTAAATCGTTTAATATCTTGTTTCCTTTGCTTGTCTTTCAACTGTATGTTTTATCTTCCATCTATGTTTGAATAGATTTGATAACACTCTTGGAGTAAACAAGTCTAATGACTAGTATTAAGACTGTTTATCCAAGGATGTGGTCTTCTGATCACCTGTAAAACAAAACAAATTGTTAAGAAAGCATCGGTTTGTAGGGGAGGTCGAAAAGGTTTCATTTTATTTTGAGAGTTCTGGCAGTGGTCTTCAGCAAAATTCAGTTAATGGCACTCGACAGTTGATTTTTGAAATTCTCTGCATGGAGGGTGTAGTCGTTTACTGTGAAGGAAAAAATGAGAAGACGCGGGTTGTTTGGTTTTATTTGCAAAGTCAAACGGGGTGGCGGGGTTTTTAACAAATGACGTCAGCATGTACTAGAGGTGAGTCACAGGGGGGAATATGGTAAGCGGTTTTTTCCGCACCACTTATGGGGAAAGGTTGTTTTGAACGGATGGGCAGTGATGCGATACAGAGTTTGACACGTAGCATGACATTGTTTGAAAACCGCTTAACATTTCGCGTGTTAACTTTCGAATAAGGGATGGCCAGCGGAATCAACGACAGCCGTTAATATCGGAGCAGGAGATCGCACGGTGGACGGGACAGGGAGTTGATAGGATTTTAGTGGTGCGGGCCCGACGTGATTTATTACGAATTAATCATTTCGGGAAGCGTTTGATTGGAGGGTTCGGTTATTAATTAATCGTATGGATTAATTAATCCCTTTTGTATGGTCGGAAATGAAAAATGCGCGGGGATGGATTATTTCAAAGTTTGATTTTAATTAAACTTTGAACTTATTTTTTGTTTCAAACATATATACATATGTTTAAACGTTTTTCATATATTTTTTATTATACGATAATTGAATTAAATTAATCCAATTACCATAGGGGGCGGGAATAGAATTAATGTTATATTTTTAGCCAAAAGGGGGCATATTGTGGGTTTTTAATTTGAATAAGTGGGAATAAAATACTTTTGGCTAAAATAGTTATAATACATGGGTTTTGGGAATATTATGTGAAAAGGAGTTATATACATAGAAAAAGGTGATTTTCATAGGGGGTTAATATATAAATTAGAGTGAATATGACAAGGGACAATGTAAACTCAAAATACTTAAATATAACCAAGAAAGTGAAGATTCAAAAGTAAATGGCGTTATTATACTTTCATCACTTAGACTTAGAATAAAAAGTAATTTTGAGGGCTTTTCATGAAATATTGAAGGATTTTCCTAAGTAAAATGGATTTTTACTTAGGAAAAGATTTTGAGAGGTGAATGAAGGTGATAATGGATGATTTCAAGTACTTAGGTTTTTCAATTATTGGGCCGAGGGTCTGGTCCCTCCAAAAGTCAAGGAAATGCCTTGAGCCCCTTTAATCTCCAAATACCTTAGTGCTTAGGGGAATTAGTGAAATCTTTAGGGAAAATGAGAGGGGAAATTAATAATTTTGACTTTGCTCTGCTGTGAACTTTTTCCAATGTAGTATCTACCTTTGCACTTGTGATGAAAGTAAAATTGAACACATTTAGAACCATCATTCATCATAGGTAATTCTGCAACAACATCTACCTACCCTACCTACTTTACTCTACCATTTCTTCTTCTTTATTAGGGTGCACTTAGACTAGCAAACCCTTATCACACCTTTTCTTTTACATATGGAAATCTATCTAGTTCTAACCTTATTACATCCAAGGGCTCAGATTAAACTGTTGAGCTCCTTTTATTAACTCTACATATCTACTTATCTGCCAATATTAAATTGTTTGGTCAGATTTTATTCTCTATTCTACAACATGAAATTGAAAAATGAATGAGTCAAGTTTAAACAGTTTGACTCTTCATAAATTGTGGCAAAAGTTTAACAAGCTGCACACAATTACTTATTATAGAAAATGAAATAGTAGTGGCATTTAGATTTGCACACTTTCCTGGTCTATTTTTTGTTTGGGGTTCATTTATTTCATTTTTTTGACCATTTTATTCTTTTCACCCTTTTGATTTTTCTTTTAGGGTATACCCTCTTTACATTTTTTAAATTTTTTGATTTTTTGATTTTTTGAGAATATGGAACACCTTTGCAACAAGAAAAAGGTTTGAACATATTGTATAGTTCATCAAGTCAATCATGAAAAATGACACCTATTGGTATAGGAGTCTAACAGGGTGTCAGGGAGAAGTTCGACGGCGAGATGAAGGGAAGGGATTTCACACTCGATCGGTAAGACTGCCTCCTCTCCAAAAACATGGTGGAAAGGAGTGAACCCGGTGGCGGTTTTAACAGAATTTCTATAGGCCCACAAAGTAGGGAAGAGCATAAGATGCCAGTTGGTTTTGTGCTTATCCACCGTCCGTTGAAGTATGGTTTTAAGAATTTTATTGACTGATTCAACTTGGCCATTACCTTGGGGGTAATAGGAGAAGGAATATTGGAGCTCAAAGCTGAACAGTGAGGATAGCTCTCACCATATCTCATCTTCAAAATGTCGGCCATGATTGAAGACCAATTGTTTCAAAACTTCGAATTGAGCGATCACATGGTTAAAGAAAAAGAGGGCTGCGGTAGCTGCCGTGTTGTTAAACATTGGCATGGCCTCAGCCCATTTAGTGAAATAGTCAACCGCCACGATGATATACTTATGGTTACCAGCTGATGATAGTCGACACTCCATTAAGTCTATGGACCACTTGAAAAAGGGGCCAGCGGAGATGACAAGATGGAGGGGAGCTAGAGGGGCTCATGCCTTGGGGGAAAAATGTTGGCAATCGGGGCAGTGTTTGACTGCCTCATTGCAATCACCAAAGAGAGAAGGCCAAAAGTACCCAGTGTGCATAATTTTCTGGGCAGTTCCCATACCAGAGAGGTGGCCACCGCAAGCACCTCTATGACAGGCATTGAGGACTTGTTCTGCTTCAGTGTGTGTGAGACAACGACGAAGGACACAATATACACCACGACGATAAAGGTCGTCACTGATAAGAAGGTAGCGGGGGGCCTGGTGTCGGATACGTCGTTGAGCATCACGATCAAGATGGAGGGAAAAATTTTGAGTTCACAAATAAGTGAGGATATTGTCCCCATACCAGGGGTCATCGGCGGTAATGGAAAATAAGTGTTCATCGGGAAAACTATCATTAATTGGAGGATCATGCGTACCTGAAGGTAGTTCAGAAATGAGTTCAATGAGGGCTAAACCTTTCTTACTTTTTGGTGTGACAAATTCAAGATCGAATTCTTGGAGGATCACGATTGTTGTGGAGGTAAATCCCCTCTGCAGACAGAGGCGATCCCTACTAGCCCAGACCGGGTCTAGCAACAATCATTCACGCTATAGTGCAGTTTCCTAATTGTAGATAAACCAACTAGCGATGAAGGCTTACCTGGAATCCAACGCTGTCGCTCGTAGAGAAGGTAGCGCTCCCGTCCCTTAGCTCTGGCAGATCACAATCCTCACGATCTCCATGATCGGACACCTGCACACGCAAGAAACAAAACAAACGCAAGCGTAAAATCTAGTGCATACAACTATATGTCAGTCAAAGAATACATAACTCATGATCATTATCAAGAACAAGAGTGGAACCATAACCAATAGTCACTTATCATTAATTAATCAAAAGAAGAATACAACCATAGCTATGATGATGAATTCTCCTTCGGAGGGTCATCAACAGAACGCATCTCAATAAAGCCTGTCAAGGATGGGACAAACCTCTCTCTTCGGATGTCTCGACAATGATCTCCTTGCTTGGATTTGGCCTTAAGGGAATGGATCAAAGCTCTTGCAGCATTAGGCTCTTGGGAACTTGGAGACTAGCTTGCAAATGAGATGAGCAAGCTTTTATAGATGGAGGAAGGGGAGTTGGGATCCCTATAATCATGGGATTAGCCCTATCCTCAAGGAAGCTTCCATGAGAGGTGGAAAAACCACTTCCTCTACATGGAGATTCGGAGCCAAACCTCCCAACTCAAATTAGATACCAGTTCCTGGATCAGTTAGGACGAAACTTCTGCCATTTATTTTTGAAAAACACTCCTTAAAATGGCTGGCGCGAGTGCGACTTTGGGACAGAGTGCCAATTGGCGCGCCCTATTTGAAGGATTTCCCCCATTGGCACGGGTAATGAATTGGCTACCCGCGCCAATGAAAAAAGGGGTGTTTTTAGGGTTTTTCACAAGGAGTTGTCTTCAGGGCAATGAGAGTACATGTTTAGAGGAATTCCATGAAAGTGTTTTCAAGTTATGTCACTGCTCACAGGTCACGAAATGAGCCCTCCAATTGTGCGGGATGGGGAATTGCATGGACGGTGACAAATTTCTGTGTAACAGATGCCCCCTAAAGCATGAGGCCCGAGAGAGAGAGAGGGGTGAAATGCTTTACGAGAACGTGTCCAACTGAAAACACCGTCGTCGAAAAATCTACGTGGAGAAGTACAACTGATATCTCAAATACATGATAGATACGTGGTATGGGCGCAGCCATCCATAACAGAGTATACAATAATCCAGATCCAAGGCATGGACGCAGCCATCCAATGAGGATCGATAAATAGACTCAGGTATGGTCGCAGCCATCCAATCAGTGAGTCATGTAACTAATCATGATAATCCACAAAATCGCAGCCTGGATCGTAACAAACAGGAATCCAGGGTCTTGCGCTCCATCTCGACCCGAACAAAGTACAAGTTCAAGCATGCGAATAAGTGAGCTAAAGTCGAACATGCAAGAACACCGTCTGATTACCAGCCAATGATGAAAGTTGTTAACATACGCGAGAGGTACCACCATTAATGCCAATGGTCCTCAAGGTACTACAGGTACAATCTACGACATGTGAACAATGAGCTGACGTCGAACACCCGCAGAATCACTCGATCGGAGGCCAATGATGAAAACCTCACGTCGAATGCAAAGAACCCGCCATTGAGGCATGCAGGCTCCATGGTACCAGAAGGGAGTCTCTAGATCAACTTCCTGGATAATGAGTTGAAGTCGACAGGAAGTGACCTTGATCGAAGGTGGGCCATAGTGTTTCCCACATCATCGACGCGAGACAGAGGAACATAATGTTTTTGTGAATCACGATCAAATGAGAATCAGAGGAAGGTTGATACTTGCAGAGGTCAACTTCTCTTGAACACATGGCGGCACGACAGTGAGTTTCGCAGTATTCGACATCAATGGATCAGAGGTCATGGTGACGAGGCAAAGAGCAGCTGAGAGGTCAAAAAGGATTACCCAAACCCATGGAGGCAAGTGGAAAATGAGATGAGATGTCCCCAACCCGACACGAATGCAGACAAGTGCCATGTTCAAGAGCGACATACTGCCGACACGACAATGATTCTGGTTCCATTTTTCCCACCATTTCTGGCGAGTACCCCAATTATTTTTACACAAGCTTGAAGGGGATAGCATATGCTTGTAATATAAGTCCGTCCTTCGAACGAATCCATCCTAGTACATTTAACGAGCCCTAGGAAGGAGCGACTCGAATAACGTCATTGCGACTGAATCCGATGTCATCAGGGTTTAACGAGTCTGACAAAGGAAGAACTCGGCGTCTTTTCATGTTTAGAGAGTTTGAAAAGACAGCAGAAAAGAAAACTCCAAAGGTCCCTTTTTGTAAATAGTTCCTCAGATCCGAGAAGGTAGAAAACTTTGTCTGAGAAAACCTCCTAGTTGCGATAGGCTAGGGTATTCCTTTTTCGTAAATAATCTATCCAGCTCGAAAAAGGGGTAAACGTATAATGGGTAGATGTCGTTTCATGGCCACTTTAACGAGATCGAAACGACAAGGGCATCGGCAATCTTTTCATGTTTAGAGAGTCAGAAAAGAGTTGAAAGATGACTCCAAAATGACTTTTTCGTGTATTTACCAAGTCCGAAAAAGTATAAAATACAACTCGTGTCACCGTTCAAGCCACATAAAGACCTGTTGTTGCACAGAAAGGCAAGTGTAAAACCCATTTTCGACGAAATATATTAAAATATTAATAAAAAATGACTTTTAAAACATATTTTTATTTCAAAAAGTTATTAATAAGTCTCAAATGGTAAAAAAAAAATTACTTTACTATTTACCTCATTGGAGAGCAACAATGGTTCATTCGGTGTGCAAACTTCTGACAGCGACTGCGACCGATCCGGGCTACCATTCAGATCCTTGTTTGTCCTAGGTAAGAGGTGCTTCCCTGAACTCCATTTTGATCCATTCTATAGAGATTTCCATTGCGGGTTGGGCTTCTGTGGAATATTTTTAAAATTTTAGGGCTCCACCCATTAGCGTGGGTATCGGGCACGGACCCGCGCCAATGGCCTTTTGCGTACGAAGGGGTCGCGCCAATGGCACAACACAGTTTTTCCATTTTAAATTTCCAAACAGAGAACAATCCAATGAATTTTTCCATGTAACAGAGGTCTAATCAAGGGTTTTTGATCATGTTGATGTTGGCAACCAAACACAATGGTCATCGAATGGAAGGAAAGGGAGCATGGGGAAGAGGATGAACTGGCCATGGAGAATGAGGCCTGTATGAATGCACTTAAGAACTGTGGACTCAATAAGTTCTTCCTGACACCCTGCTTACGAGCTCAGCCTGAGCTCCTACAGTACTTGGTGAGTATTTGGGACGAAAATGAAGGAGTGTTCAAACTTCGGGACCAAGTGCTAGAACTGGAGGTTTTTGATGTATACTTCATAACCAGACTGTCGCGCAGAGGTCTAGTGCCCATCTTGATAGGCAGCAGACCATCTGGTGAAAATATGGAGCAGGTAATGGCGAGGGTGTGCCCAAGGGCACGAACTGGATCAGGAAGCGGGAAGGTGGATATCCACACTATTGAGGATCTAGCACTGAGAGTAGTGCTACACACCATCACACGAGCTGCGGGATTGCAAGCTCCACACGAGGCCACCAAGGCCCAACTCCTATTAGCCTCTGAGTGTATGAATCCTACACTATTTAATTGGGATACAGCGGTGACAACCAATATCAAGAGGCAGCTTACAAAGTGCAAGCAAGCCAAGCTGAAAAAATTTGGCTACGGTTCCATTTTGGTATCGTTCATCCTGGAACGATTACCAATATTTCAGGGCCAAGGGGCCATAGTTGCTGAGCCGATACCAAAACAGCCAAGGATGGCTCGCTGGGCAGCACTTATGCCCAGATCAGGAGGAGGCCAACAGATGTCCTGGAGGCCAGAGTTTTTTGGATGGTTATGGCGGCAGCTGATCGTGGTCGAGGATTGGCCCTATGCCGGGACCGATTTCACCGAAGACCCAGACCTTCCGCTCCCGGAGGGGGATGACTAGGACGAGGAGTTGGGTATGACCTCTCTTTTTTATTTTTATATGTTTTATGATTTTTTTTGGTAATACATGTCCGTTCTAATAACAGTTGTTATGTGTATGCAGATGTTGGCCCAGAGAGACCCGCGGGGATGTCGCCCATTTTGCGGAGAACCCATGCTGATCATGACCCTCAGGCTGAGGATGGCGAGGGAGGTGAACTGATTCAGAACCTGGAAGGCATTGCCCGGGGGATCCCGGACTATGCACGGCTAGCAGATGTTCCGCTAGCATACTAGTGACACATTGTGGGGGTGCCCAGTCGCCTCCACCAACTACTGAGACGCTTAGTGCGCGTTGTAGCATGTTACCATGAGCACCCTGCGGATTAGACACCTAGGGCTTCTTTCATGCATATTTTTTGAGAGACATGTCGTCTCCGGATGTATTAAGACGAACATGTATATTTTGATTTTATGTGATGTACACTATGTAAACATTTCGACACATATATATATACATACCTATTTCTGGATGGATCTTCTCACATGTGATGATGTTTTATAAATTGCGCAAATGTCTATCTAAAACCAAATTAGCTACTGCATCTGTTAATGTATTCATATGTCTAGGTATGTGCTGATATGTAATATAGTCAAAATTTCTTTCCAGCAGACGAATACGCAAATACAGACGTAAAATGGATGCATTTCTTACTGAATAATTCCCGTTAAGTTGTAATACTACAAGTTGTGAGTCTAGATACACAAGTAATTCATGAATTCCGAGGTTCACAGCCTCGGTTAATAATTCCAATATAGCACTATATTCCGCAATATTATTTGTAGCAGGACCCAGACACACACCTTGCAGGTTAACCAACTCACCAGTAGGATCATAGATTACCCAGGCTGCCGAGGATAGATTCCTGGTACTGCGGGAGGCACCATCTGCGAAACCCACAAATGGATTAATGGACATCTGCACAATCAGGAAGACCCGATCAGCAGAAAGACGCTTACATCGCACACCACACCACACATGCACACAAATGAATATACACACCTATGTACACACACTACACTAAAAATAACTTCAAGCGTAGTATTTCTTAAGGTACAACCCATTTCTAGGCTGCGCCAGCGGAACTCCTTCATAATCAATATGCTCATAAGCCCCATTCTTCAATACTCGTTTTACTATATAGGGCCCATGCCACATGGGTTGGAGCTTTCCTGCCCCGATCTTGTCGTGCGCTTGTTCGTACAGGAGGAAAAGGTCCCCTTTGACAAAGGAACGTGGAGAGACAGATTTATCAAAGTGTGCTTTGACTCACTTTTTCTGTGCTTCAAGAACTAAAGCAGCCAAGCGGCGGGTTTCATCCAACCATTCCAAATACAAGAGACATTCTTCTTCAGGAGAAGTATCGGGCAAAAGTTCCACAGCTAGCTTTAATGAAGGAATTTCGCACTCAACCGGAAGAGTCACTTCCAGACCATACACCAATTGGAATGGTGTGAATCCGGTTGCACTCTTTGCTAACATCCGATATGCCCATCGAGATGAGAACAATTGGAGGTGCCAATTGGACTTATGAATTCCAACTGTTCGTTGAAGCATTGTGACCAAAACCTTGTTCACAGCCTCAACCTGTCCATTTGCCTGAGGGTAATATGGCGTTGAGCTATCGTGTCGTAAGCCCAACCTTGATGTCAGCTCGGCCATCATGTAATCTCGAAAGTGAGTACCATGATCGGTAACAATGGCCTGAGGGACCCCGAAACGTGCAATGATATGGTTGAAGATAATTTGGGCAGCTGTCTTACCATCGGCGGCTAGTGTAGGCATCGCTTCGGACCACTTAGTAAAGTAGTCGACAGTGATGATTATATATGCATGCCCCCCGGATGAATGAGGGTTACACGTCATAAAATCTATGCCCCATTTTGCGAAAGGGCCGATGGTAATGACAAGATGCAGAGGGAGGGGTGGCGCGCACATCTTGCACTGAAAAAACTGGCACGCGTGACATTTGCGGACTGAAACAATACAGTCTTTGAAGATTGATGGCCAAAAGTAACCCGCACGCAGAATCTTCTGGGTGGTGGCATATCCAAACATGTGACCACAACAGGCGCCACTGTGACAGTCATTTAAGACTCATTCGGCCTCTTCCAAAGTCAGACACCGACGGAGCATCGAATCTACTCCAACCCGGTATAATGTATCTCCTACAATGCGGTAGGGTTGAGACTGATGTCGAATCTGACGTCGGGCATCTTTGGTCAACTCAGAGCGAAAGGATGACGTCTGGAGATACACTATAATTTCGCCATACCATGGGTCATGGGTGCTCATAAGGAAGATGGTTTCGTCTGGTATATGTTCTTCATAATGAGATGGTGGGGAGTCTGTTGGGAGAGAGAAAATAATATCCGTGAAAACCAGTGATTTGGTCAACTTAGCAGTAGTGAACTCTAGGTCGAACTCCTGAAGGATAACGATCCATTTGGAGTATTTCCCCCCCAGTAATTGTCGAGAAATAATATATGTGATGGGGTTGCAATCTGAAACCACGGTTACGGTACGCAACAGGATGTAGTGCCGAACACGTCGCACAACCTGTACAGCTGCTAAAGCTAGCTTCTTGACGTGAGCGTACCACATTTCCATGTTGAGAAGATTCCGCGATAGATAGTAAACAACGTGTTCATTTCCATCGTCGTCATCCTGTACCAGAACCATAGCTATGGTGCTAAATGCGGCAGCCAAGTATAAAGTGAAATCACGGTGATAGTTTGGAGGTCGAAGCAACAGAGCATTAACAAGTAACGTCTTCAGCTTCTCAAAGGATTGTTGAGCAATGTCGTCGCAATGAAAGGGAACGTTCTGCTTTAAAAGATGTGTGAATCCTTTTGCCACTTCTGCGTAGTTCGGTATAAAGCATCGTAGGAAGTTAGCTTTTCCCTGCAGACTCTGCAATTGATATAACGAAGAGGGTGATGGGAGATTGACAATGGCCTCGACCTTTAGGGGATCGAGGCGAATTCCGTCCTTGGAGACTATGAACCCCAAAACATGGCCAGAATCCACGCAAAATACACATTTATGAGGATTGAGCCGAATATTGTATCGTCGACAGCGAAGGAAAATCTGGCGAAGGTGTTCTGGGTGTTCCTCTCATCGAGCTGAGTGAGCTGGAAAATCGTCCAGATAAGGTTGAACGATATGGCGTATGTCATGGAACGCATAAGACATAGCACGCTGAAAAGTGGCTCCAGCGTTCTTCAAGCCGAACGGGAGCTTTTTATAAGCGAAAGTACCCCACGGACAGATGAATGCAGTCTTGTGTTGATCAACAGGTAGAATGTTTATCTGATTGTACCCGGAAAAACCGTCCATTAGGGAATAAATCTCACTCTTAGCACATTCGTCAATGATTTTATCTATGAAAGGAGTGGGGTAATTGTCCTTTGGACAGGCTCGATTAATATCTCGATAATCAACACAAACTCTAATAGTGCCCTGTTTCTTATCTACAGGGACAATGTTGGAGACCCATTCTGTGAGTGGAATCGGGTAAATGAAGCCCGCATTCAGAATTTTTTCAACTTCTGCTTTAATGGCAACGACTTTGCGAGGATGCACCAGGCGCAGGCGTTGGCGCACGGGTTTCGCACCAGGATAGGTAGGAATCTCGTGCCCTACTATGCTGGGATCAATCCCGGGCATTTCCTCATAGGACCAGGCGAACACGTCTCTGAATTCTCGAAAAAGGTCAGTATAAACTCGTATCTCATTAGGAGAACAAGTCACTCCCACGTGTATATTCTCAACTATCCCCGGTTTAACAGAGATGTCGATTGGAATGGTTTGAGTGATGTTGCTCAGGTTTCCCTCTGAAAGCACCTCATGTGTCAATATGGGCGTCTGGAGAGGTGGAGTGGGAACCGGAGATGCAAAACGCTCTAGACAATCTGACATTGCCCCCATGCTAGGCATGAACGAGGAACGATGATGTCCATCGCTCCAAGGCAACTCCTCAAGAGACATTGTTTCTACAATGGCTTCATCAGAAGGAAAAATCTCTTTGAGAGGATCAGGCGAATCGGCCTGACCGAGCCAGGGGGATTGAGAATAGATGTCTAAAGCCATGCTCAAAGGAGCATGCTGAGGAGGGGGAGGATCGGATGCGGCGACGATTTCACAGTAGCTAATCTCTACTGGAGTTAAGGGCATCGATTCTCCAAACTCAGTCACCTGCTCAGCCGTAGGGATGATCCATGGGTCGTCAGACCTAGAGATCATGTTAACTTGAGCGGTGTGCGGTGGTGGTGCGGGAAAAATACCCATGAGGACGGGGTCTTTGAAGAGACCGGGCCCTACACTGTCAGGGGGATTTGGGATCTGATCCACGTACGGAACGTTGTTCTCGGAGGTGGAGGTGAAGAAAGACAACTGATCCACAGTAACGATTTTTCCCTCGTGAGGGAACTTAAGAAGTCGAAAGAGGGTGGACGGCACGCATAACATGGCGTGAGTCCAACTGCGGCCGAGAAGTATATTGTAGTTAAGCTTGGCGTCAACTACTTCTACTTCTACGTTGACTGTCTTCCCCTGTAAGGTAATCGCTAAACTCTTGAGAACACCCAAGGGTTTTGATTCCTGACCATCGAATGCCTCTAGGGAATTAGGAGACGATGAAAGGGCCGGAGAGCCAATGGCCTTCCAGCAAGCGGACGACATGACACAGGTAGAAGCACCTTCATCCACAACGGCCCTATGGATGTTAAGACCGTTGATCCCGACTTGAATAACAAGAGCGATCTGATGTGGAAGTCGGGGGGTAAAGTTCTCTAAGTCGAAGGTGAGAAGATTAGAATCAGTGGGATCGATCCCACCGATTGCAGACAACAAAGCTTTCTGTTGTGACGGGCAACTTTGAAGAACTTCCAATGCAGACATGGCAGAAGGCGCATGTGCCAGATCCTCAACGATACTGTAGTGCTGAGTGGTACGGGTATTCGGATTGTACTAAGATCTTCTGAGAACACCTTTAGAAGGTGGCCTCACAACAAATTTGGTAGTAGGCTTCTCAATCTCCAATGAACCGGAGACAAGTGGGGGAGGTGGACCATCCACAACTGCCTTCCCAGGTGCCTGACGCAATTCGTTGTAATCCTTCGAACGTGTAGCAATAGAGATAGGTGCAGCACCATTCATCATAAAGACCTGAGACCCAAATGGTGTAGATTGTGAAGGCTGTTCAACCATCTGGGTCTGTTGAGACGGGAACGGTTCTTTAAGAACTTCCAGAGTCCCTTTGGAGCCTTTTAGAAGTTGACTAACTTCATATCCTCGTGGACAATCTTTTGTATAATGATCTGCTTCACAAATAAGGTAGGGGTACTTCAGTTTGCATTGGGAACCATCCTCGGTACGAGGTTTGGACTCTGTGTTGTGTAACTAGCTCCAAAAATAGAAGAAAAGAGATATCAACGCCTTAGAAATGAGCCACTTCAAGGGGGCAACCTCCAATACATTACATAAATGAAAAATTCTTGGATGATACAATTTACAAAACCTCCTTTATATATATAGGATTCCATGGGGCCATAATGTAATCCTAGCCGACCTAACAATAATAATTTAAGGGCACAATAATAACAAAATGGGGGTTACAAGGGTACAATAATAACAATAAGGGGGTTACACTAACAACAATAAGGGACTATACTAGTAATATAGGACATAAAATGCCCCTCTCCTTCAAAAAAATTGTTGTCCTCAACGCTTGAGTAGCTCTAGGTACTTTTGTATAAAATTATCATCCTCCCATGTAGAATCTTCAGTGGGTAAGTTCTTCCACTTGATGAGATACTCTGAAATTGATCAATTTCGTAGTTGTCGAGTTCTTGCTTCCGTGACCGCTTTCGGTTCCAATATGATTTTTCCTTCCTCATCAAGTTCTGGCAATATTGTTTGAACTGGAATATTTTCACCTATAACCTTCTTTAAGCACGAAACATGGAAAACTGGATGTACTCGCGAAGAAGCAGGAAGCTCCAATTTGTATGCCATAGTACCAATCTTTTGCAGCACCTTGTAAGGACCATAGTACTTTGGCGATAATTTATTATCCTTCTTAGCTTGCTTGAGGGACATTTGTTTATATGGTTGTAGTCGTAAAAATACCCAATCTCCTACATCAAAACTTCTCTCGCTGCGATGTTGATCTGCCTGTTGTTTCATTCGATTTTGTGCCAAATTTAGGTTATCCTTTAAGAGTTGGAGATCTTCTTGCTAATGCTCGATGTGCTCTTCCACTACTTGAACCTTCGAATTTTCCCTTAAAGATGATGTGATGGATGGTGGATGATATCCATAAAGTGCCATAAATGGGGTCATTTTCACTGCAGTATGGAAGGAAGTGTTATACCACCATTCAGCGAGAGGTAACCACTTGACCCATTGTGTTTGTTTATCAGATACAAAACAACGAAGATATCCTTCCAAAAATTTATTTACTATCTCTATTTTACCATCAGATTGAGGATGATAAGATGAGCTATGAGCTAATTGAGTACCCAAACAAGAAAATAACTCCGTCCAAAAATTTCCCGTAAAAATGGGATCTCTGTCGCTCACAATAGCCCTTGGGCTTCCATGTAGCTTTTGAATTTTGTCCACAAATGTAGTAGCAACTGTACTTGCTTTAAATGGATGAGATAATGCACAAAAGTGTGCATACTTGGTAAGTCTATCAACTACCACCATGATGACATTCTTGCCTTCAGACTTCGGTAAACTTGTGATAAAATCCATTGAAATCTCCTCCCAACGTTGACTTGGAATGGATAAAGGTTGTAGAAGTCCCGGGGTCTTAATTGTCTCCACTTTATTCTGCTGGAAAACCAAACATTCCGCCACAAACTTTTGAATATCAGATTTAAGGCCATCCCAAAAAAAATCTTTCTTCACCTTGTGATAAGTTTTTAAAAATCCTGAGTGTCCTCCTAAAGGAGAAGTGTGCAATTCCAGAAGAATATTTTGTTTTAGTTGGGAATTCTTACAAAGATATAAGCGATCTTTGTACCATAAGGAATCATTTTTCCAGCTAAATGTATCAGATGTACTAGGATCTTGCTGCAACTTTTGAATGAGTGTCCATACATCTTTGTCCTTCTTCCATTCATCTCTTGCTTGGGTTATCCAATCTGGTTGGATAATAGAAATGGCACAAAGCAATGCTTCCACCTCTTCATTCTTTCTTGAGAGTGCATCTGCAACAACATTAATCTTTCCTTTTTTGTAGATTATTTCAAAGTCATAACCCAACATCTTTGTGACCCATTTTTGCTGCTCTTCTGAAGATAGTCTTTGTTCCAAAAGTGTTTAAGACTATCATGATCAGTTTTTACCTTGAAGTGTCTTCCCATTAGGTAAGTTCGCCATTTCTTTAGTGCATGCAGTATTGCTAGCATTTCCTTCTCATAAATAGGTTTCTGTAAATACTTTCCTTTGATTGGACGACTTTCAAAAGTAATGGGTCTTCCTTCTTGCATTAAAACCGCACCAATTCCATTTTCTGAGGCATCACATTCCACAATAAAGGTTTTTGTGAAGTCTGGCGTAGCTAAGACCGGTGCTAGGCACATTGCCTCTTTAAGATGTTCAAAGGCCTTAGTTGCTTCAGGAGTCCATGAAAATACATCTTTCTTCAATAATGTTGTTAGAGGTGCTGCTATTCTCCCATAATTCTTAACAAACTTGCGATAATACCCTGTTAACCCGAGAAATCCTCGCAACTGCTTTATGGTTGTGGGAACTTTCCATTCCTTAATGGATTTAATTTTGTTAGGGTCTAATTTAACACCCTCGTGAGATACAATATGACCCAGATATTCCACCTCTTGTACTCCAAAGAAACATTTGGACTTTTTTGCATATAATTGTTTCTCCTGCAATAGTTTGAGCACACTGTCAACATGTTCAACATGATCCTTCCAAGACCTGCTGTAGATTAGTATATCATCAAAAAATACTAGCACAAATTTTCTAAGGAAGGGTTTGAAAATGGAATTCATCAACCTTGAAATGTAGAAGGTGCATTGGTAAGGCCAAAAGGCATGACCAAAAATTCATAATGACCCTCATGAGTTCGAAATGCTATTTTGGAATATCTTCAGTCTTCATTCTAATTTGATGATATCCTGAACGAAGATCCAACTTGGTAAAATAAATTGCTCCATGTAATTCATCCAATAATTCATCAATCACAGGAATGGGAAATTTATCTTTAATGGTGAGCTTATTGAGCTCCCTATAATCCGGACACATTCGCCATGATCCATACTTCTTGTGTACCAATACTACAGGAGCAGAGAAAGAACTTTGACTAGGTTGAATTATACCCGCCTCTAACATTTCTGCAATCATACGTTCAATTTCGCTCTTTTGGAAGTAAGGATATCTATAAGGCCTGATGTTAGGAGGAACACTTCCTGGAATCAAATGAATAGCATGATCATGATCACGAATAGGTGGGAGTCCTTTGGGAGTTTCAAACACCTTGGAATGATTGTCCAAGACTTGTTGGAGATCTGCCGAAATAGATGATTTTGATGTCGGAACATCTAGTGAGCATAATTGTGCAATTACGCCTCGTTGTTCTTTCTTAAGAAGCTTTGTCATGACATTAGAGCTTATTATCCTTCCCGGCTTCCCTTCAATACCCTGTAATTCGACTTCCTTTCCTTCTGAAAAAAATTTCAAGAAAAGTTCTTGAAAATTAAAAGCTACCGTCCCCAAAGATTGTAACCATTGTACTCCTAGTACAACATCAGCACCTCCCATAGGAATGAAAAGCATTGGACTAGTCAATACATATTCCCCCATGGTTAGCTTGATATTATGGCATTTTCCAGAGCAATTTATAGTTCCTCCATTTGCAACCATCACTTGACATTCTGGTGCTGGGTATAGGAAACAATTTAATTCCATGGCTACCTTACAATGAATAAAATTATGGGTGCTACCTGAATCAATCAACACTATTACCTTTTTCTTCTTGATCTGTCCTGCTATCTTGAGAGTTTGAGGAGTGGTAATTCCTGCCAGTGCATTACATGATATGGTGGGATTCATTTCTTCCTCTTCTATGGCTGGTTCCTGGTGTGTATCCTCTTCTTGTTCATTTTCTTCTTCTTCTTCACAATCTATGTAAAATAATTTCTTTTCGGCACACTTATGACCTTTGGTGTATTTGCTATCACAACTATAGCAAAGCCCTTTTGCTCTTTTTTCTTCCAATTGTTGTGGTGTCAACCTTGTAGGTTGTGGAAATCTAGGCGTAGCAACACTTCCTTCTTTATAGAATTGAATGGTAGGCTTCCTTGTCGCCATAATTTTACATTCAACTTTTCTTGCCAACCTGAATGCCTTCTCCAATGAATCAGGTTCCAAAACACGAACTTCATGTTGGATGTTATCCTTTAAAGTACCTATGAAGAGATCAATCCTGTTTTCCTCTGGAATATCAGTTACCCTTATATTCAATTTTTGGAAGTCCTCAATGTGCTCCCCCACTAAACCCTTTTGTTTGAGATTTATCAATTGGCTAAAGAAGGTGTTGCTCTTTGTATCCTCATAATGTGCTATCATTTCCTCCGTAAAAATTGACCAAGTGACAATTTTTTTACTAGAGCAAAGCCATCGATACCATACAAATGTATTTTGTTCTAAATGTAAAGTTGCAATGCATACCTTTTGTGTGTTTTGCACATTATTGAGATCAAAATATTGCTCCATCTCTAGTATCCATGTTACAGGATCCTTTCCATCAAACTTCCTCATATCCATTTTTGGAATATGGTGGTTCTTCCCGCCAACATTAGAGTTTATGAAATCACGATTAACATTTATTTTGTTCTCATCATGAGGTTCTTCTACTATTTTTTCACCATTAGGAAACCTTTCTTGTATCAACTTTGTCAAACCTTCCATGTCTGCTTTTAGAAAATTCTTCATGTTTTCCATTTTCTCATCGATCTTAGCTTCCATGTCATCAATCTTAGATTCCATGCCAGCCTCCATGCCATCCATCTTAGCTTGCACGCCATCCATCTTAGCTTCCACGCCTTTCTTCAAACCTTCCATCTTCACTTCCACGCCATCCATCTTAGCTTCCATGCCTTTCTTCAAACCATCCATCTTCACTTCCACACCTTTCTTCAAAAACTTCCATTTCATTGTTGTTTTCATGAGAGTGAAATTTGTTGCACTTTCTCTTGTAATTTTGATAGATCATGTTGTAATTCTTCATCTTCATGAGTCATGGTAGAGCCTTCTGGCTTAATGGGTGTTGACTTTTTAGGCGCCATTTTAGAATCCAATATTGATACCTTTTACTTGCTTTGAGGAGCTCGATATTGAAATTGAATTATCTCTGTAATTGAAAATCTTCAATATCTGAAATTTAGCCCTGTAGTAGCCCTCTGAAGCTTCTTTCAAATTCCATAGGTTTGATCTAATTTGGATTCCCCAAGACAAAGTTGTGTCCAATCTCCCACAATGACCTAATTCTGGATTGGTTCAGTAGAGAAAACTTGTAGGACTTGCCACGTGTCACTGTTTCATCCTTTGTCTCTGAAATTGATAGCCAAGAAACTACAGTCCGTGTACTTGTGACCACTTTTTACGGCACTCAAATCCACTGCCCAGAGAGAGATTTATTGAACTTTTCCCACGATCACCTCTTTGAGATGAAATTCAGGAGCCTGAAAAAGCACTACCTTCCACAGATCATATCTCCAAAAATGTTGCGAACCAAGCTCTAAAATTTTTTGAAATATTTCCTCAGGATTTCAGCTTCGCACCATACGAATTTCAGATTCTGAACCTTCGTAGAAAAAAATTTATAGCGAAAATTCCACGATGACCTTTTTATGAGCTTGAAAAAATACCTAACTTCCACAGATGATATCTCCGAAAATATGGCGAACCAAGCTCTGAAATTTTTTGAAACCCTTCCTCAGGATTTCAACTTCGCACCCTAAAAATTGCAGCTTCTGAAACTTCGTAGAAAAAAAGTTCTAGCGAAAATGCCACGATGACCTGTTTGGAGCAGCGAAACCCTAGAATCCCAAGCTCTGATACCAAATGTTGTGTAACCAGCTCCAAAAATAGAAGAAAAGAGATATCAACTCCTTAGAAATGAGCCACTTCGAGGGGGCAACCTCCAATACATTACATAAATGAACAATTCTTGGATGATACAATTTACAAAACCTCCTTTCTATATATAGGAGTCCATGGGGCCATAATGTAATCCTAGTGGGCCACAATGTAATCCTAGCCGACCTAAAAATAATAATTTAAGGGCACAATAATACCAAAATGGGGGTTACAAGGGTACAATAATAACAATAAGGGGGTTACACTAACAACAATAAGGGACTATACTAGTAATATAGGGAGCTAACACTCTGGCTTTGGGGCGTCGGATTTGGATTTACCTTTGCCCTTCTTTTTCCCTTTGGAGGCTTTCTCCGTAGGATTGGCCTGAACAGCATTAACCTCCATAGTTTTGCCAGAATCGAGAGGAGCGGGAGGAGCAGAATTATTGGATGAGTTGGACTTCTGCTTCTCATTCGAAGATTTCTTTGAACTCTGAGACACGGAACCAATAACACCATCCACCGCTGGGGTAGGTGGAGCTTTAGAGGTTCCAGACCGTGGAGCATCAGGCAAAATATCATAAAGTGTGTCGGACTGAGAGTATACTAGATCCAAATATTGGGCACACGCTATGGCTTATTCTTCTGTCACACACACTCCCATAGCAATATCTTGAGCGATTTTGTTAACGAAGGAGGTGGTGAACCAATGAGTTAGTATCTGATCAGGTATATGAAACTTGATCAGTCTACGACGATGTCGCCACTCATGAATGTGATCAGAAATGTGGGTGGCTTTGTCCTGCTTCAAAGAAGTCAGGAGGTGCATCTCGGCTTCATAGCGAACCGGTGACTGAAAGTGAGTCAGGAAAGCCATGGCTAACGTATTGAAATCTTGAAAGGTGCCACGGGATAATTCGATATATCACTTAGCAGCAGCGCCAGTCAAAGTGCGCTGGAAGAGGCGCAGACGGATTGAATCATCCACCCAAGAGTTGGACGAACACCAAAGATGGTAAGTCATCACATGAGCTTGGGGGTCCTCCCCAGCTTTACCCTCAAACTTGGGGCAATCACCGGGCACCTTGGTAGGAACCGGAGGCCAATAAGGATTGTGCAGAATTGGATCATTCGTTAATTTCGAAACATCTGGTAATTCCAAGGTAGCTAGAAACGGAAATGGCGGATTGGACGGCATACCTGGCCCTGGATAAGGACCAGTACCTGTACTCCACGCTGGTTGAGAATAACCTTGCCCCCAGGGGTTCTGTCCCATAGGATTCTGACTGTAGGGGGTGTAGGTCATATATCCAGCTTTATTCGGTTGCTGGTGACCAGCGTATGGGGCTTGATAACCAGAGTATGGACCCTGATTGTAAGTTGGCCCTGTGTAAGCATCATTTGGATTTGGCTGCTGAGTATAGGTGTAGCCGGGTTGCTGAGAGTAATAGTTAGAACCTTGGGGCTGGATATAATTCGATCAATATTGACCATGAGAATAGTAACCTCCTTGAGGTCGAGTGGGTTGTTGATAGGTGGGGCCCTACTGAGCTTGATAATTAGGGCGCAACGGTTGATTTGGCTGCGGCATTGAATAAGTTGGCTGTTGGGCAGGGTTGACAGGATGTGCAAGCTGGCCTGGCTGAATAGGCTGACCTGGCTGAGTGGGCTGCCCTGGATAAACAGGTTGACCCGGATAAACAGGTTGTGCCGGTTATGCAGGTTGTCTTGGCTGTTGAGCAGCACCAGGTTGTGCCGGATGAGCCGGTTGGCCTGGTGGAGGGACACCAAGTTGTTCCGGATTGGCCGGTTGGCCTGGTGGCGAGATACCAGGTTGTGTCGGATGGGTCGGTTGGCCTGGTAGCGGAATGGAGCCAGGTGGTTGCTGATAACCGGTTTGACCTGCAGTAGGACCATAAGATGGTCCTGGCTGATGTGCAACGTTGGGACCAAAAGGATACTGTGGTTGCAAAGGTTGATAAGGTTGGACTTGCCCCTCAGGATTGTATACCAGCCTAGGTTGGTACCCCGGTTGACTTATGAGTCCTTGAGGTTGCCTAGTTTGGACTCCAGGGAGAGGCTGCATGAGTTGACCAGAAGGGTTGTAATACTGTCCTTGCGAATCGTATAATGGCCCTTGCTCGCCCGGAGTGTAGCCTTGTATGGGCTATCCCTGTGGGTCATAAGGATAGCCAGGCTGGCCTGAAGTTTGGCCTTGAAAAGGCTTTCCTTACGAGTTAGAAGTTTGTCCAGCATGGTTATAAGGTAAACCCTGAGCATGAAGTTGAGCCTCAGGAGCACGTAAACGTAAAGGGTTTCCATGCTCATCGTACTGATATGGAAAAACGTACACGGGTGTACCATCCTGTGCATAATGCGAAAAGTATGAGAGGTTGGGATCCTGAGAGGACTATCCGACCTCGGGGTTTGACTGTTGCAGAGAAAATCGATACTCCTCCAGAGAGATGTTCTCCGGCATAGCAGATGCTATGTAGATATCTTCAGGAAGGGATGTGGTCCTTACGGACTGGGTAGTAACGACGGGTGTAGATGCAGCCACACAAACAGTGGGCATGGAAGGTACAGAAGTAACCTGAGGGGATGATGTAACGGGCGTCCGTGGAGACATCCCCAACCAAGGAACAACCGGCCTCGTAGAAGGAGCTGATACCCACATAGAGGCAGCGGTGGCAATGATCTGACCCAAGGATCTATACCCGGCGGGTAATAAGGGACCAGGTGATGACATAACAGATGGTTCAGGGTTGTCTCCTGGAAATAACCTTCAAGGAAACAACTGGTAATCTTCACCAGACGTGGGGATTTCCTCGCTAGAATCACTCATGCTCGAGCCTGCCGCTAGATCTCGTAATAGACGACGAGGACTAGGAGGAATAAAAACAGTTATAAAAGGCGAACCCGATGTAAGAGGAGGGGAATATTATCCTACTCCCAATCCAAACCAAGGGTCAGAAAAGGGCCAATTGATCTCAACTGGTCCTCCAAAGGGCTGCTCAGACAGAACCGGGCCTCCGTCGGGAAACTCGGAAACGATGGGCTGCTGAGGTTCAGCAGAGGACTGGGAAGCCTCTGATGAATCGTCTGTATATGGACTACCAGTAGACGAAATAGGAGGTTCTGCCACCGTGCAACAATGACAAAAGATCAAGCACAACACACACGGGTTGAAAAAGAGTCAAGACACACAATCAAACGGCCAACAAGCAAAATCTAATAGGGCATGTGATCGCGGGTGATTAATTTTACCACATTGAAACTTAGAAACTTCACCGTTTCATGTTTTAAGAGTCGAGAAATGGAAGAAAGGTGACTCTATCTCTTTCAGTTTTGAAACAAGCGTGAAAGGACAAGCGCTTGGTGATCCTTTCAAATTTAAAGAGTCAGAAAAGATCAAATGACTACTCAGGAATATTAGGCAAAGGGTGTACCAAATAATCGTGAACTGCAATATACAACTTGGTTTCAAAAATGAAAGAGAAATCAACCAAGGACTTAACGTACGTGCAGGCAATCTCCCCGAATGTTGTGTCCGGTGTATCACAGATATAGGGTGGCAGACTCGGCTTCCTATGGATAAAGGATAGAAACCTAGTGGGGTCTCCCTTTATATACTCGAAGGTACGGGGAGCACAAGTCCATACTAGCGCTGTCTAAAGCCAAGAGGCGAACGACAGCAAGAGGCGAACGACAGCTACTAGGTTTAAAGACGCTGGAACACGTCTCTAGCCTAGACCACTAAATGTGTTTTGTTAGATTCGAATGCTGCCTTAGTGTAAATTGAGTAAATTTTAATGTTTATCTTCAATTACGTTTCAGTTTTCAGGCCCTAGCGAGTGTGATGTCACAAAATCTCCTAAATGCACATTATATGCCACAGTGTATCATTTCATTCGATGAAAGCTAACTGCGAGAGAGTTGAGAGCTTTTCACACAAAAAAAATGATCAGAAAAAAACCAACAAAGCCTCTAATGCAGCTAATGTAACCAAAAAAATTTCTCTCAAAGTCACTAATCACTAATAACACCGAAAATATTTTAATTTGCACTTAACTGATCAAAAGCTAAAGATATTTTTTAATATTTTCAATGTTTAATAGCAATAAGCACTAAACAAAATGAAAACTAATGAAGAGCAATTTGAGATGCGATAATAAGAGAGCAAAAATGAGCAAATCATTCAATGAAAAACATGCAATCAGACCTCAAATTGACAAAAAAGTCCCTCAAAATCGAAAGAATCCCAAAGACTCAATGGACCATGTAATCTAGGCCCAAACGTGGCAAAGCGAAATTCGAATGAAGAAGAGAACAAACACTCAAATAACGCAATAAAGTGATAATCAATCGCTAAGCGAATGTAAAGAAGCAATCACAAGGTCGACTGAACTGATAGAAACCCAAAACTCCCAAGGGAGGCTCGACACACAAGAGGACCTAGATGCCCTAGGGCCAAAAAGTGAAATCGATGGAAACAGGCAAACAACCAAAGGACGAAGGTCACAGCCAGTCAAACAAGGCTCCAGAACACTCAAACAAGCGAAAAAACAAGGCCAAAGTCACAGATCAGTCTCAGAAGGCTCAAAACACAGAAAACCCTAATACCTCACAGGATTGGCGCGAATGTGAGGCTGAAATTAGCGCCAGAACGGAATTGGCGCGGGTGATACACAAGCAACCTGCGCCAATGGGCGTGACTGTCAAGCTGAAAAGCGCGCCAGTTGAGTTAATTATGGGAAAAATAAAAAAGAGTATTCCAAACACAGACCAATGATGACAAGGCCACACAAAATCCAAACAAACAGAAAAACAAACCCAAAGAGCTGACCAAGCAAGAAAGGTCAAGAATCAACCGAAAAGACAAGATGACACTCCAAGCGTTTAGTTCATAAACTAAACCGGAGATTGACTGAAGCAACGTTGATTTACTTCGCTAATGCAGAGCAAAAGCATTTCAAAGGCTATCTGGCTAACTTCAGGCTCCGTCTGTAGCTTACAAAGCAGAACAACAACAAGCCAACAATCCCTAGTGGAGTCGCCAATTTGTTGTGGAGGTAAATCCCCTCTGCAGACAGAGGCGATCCCTACTAGCCCACACCGGGTCTAGCAACAATCGTTCACGCTATAGTGCAGGTTCCTAATTGCAGATAAACCAACTAGCGATGAAGGCTTACCTGGAATCCAACGTTGTCGCTCGTAGAGAAGGTAGCGCTCCCATTCCTTAGCTCTGGCAGATCACAATCCTCACGATCTCCGTGATCGGACACCTGCACACGCAAGAAACAAAACAAACGCAAGCATAAAATCCAGTGCATACAACTATATTTCAGTAATAGAAGACATAACTCATGATCATTATCAAGAACAAGAGTGGAACCATAACCAATAGTCGCTTATCATTAATTAATCAAAAGAAGAATACAACCATAGCTCTGACGCTGAATTCTCCTTCGGAGAGTCGTTAGCAGAACGCGTCTCGATAAAGCCTGTCAGGGATGGGACAAACCTCTCTTCGGATCTCTCGACAATGATCTCCTTGCTTGGATTTGGCCTTAAGGGAATGGATCAAAGCTCTTGCAGCATTAGGCTCTTGGGAACTTGGAGACTAGCTTGCAAATGAGATGAGCAAGCTTTTATAGATGGAGGGAGGGAGTTGGGATCCCTATAATCATGGGATTGGCCCTATCCTCAAGGAAGCTTCCATGAGAGGTGGAAAAACCACTTCCTCTACATGGAGATCCGAAGCCAAACCTCCCAACTCAAATTAGATACCAGTTCCTAGATCAGTTAGGACAAAAATTCTGCCATTTATTTTTAAAAAACACTCCTTAAAATGGCTGGCGCGAGTGCGACTCTGGGACAGAGCGCCAATTGGCGCGCCCTCTTTGAAGGATTTCCCCCATTGGTGTGGGTAATGAACTGGCTACCCGCGCCAATGCGAAAAGGGGTGTTTTTAGGGTTTTTCACAAGGAGTTGTCTTCAGGGCAATGAGAGTACATGTTTAGAGGAATGCCATGAAAGTGTTTTCAAGTTATTTCATTGCTCACAGGTCAGGAAATGAGCCCTCCAATTGTGCGGGATGGGGAATTGCAGGGACGGTGACAAATTGTTGTGTAACAATGATCCAACAGGCATACTTCCCACTAATGATTCGATGACTCAATAGGAATTCCATGGGGTTGGAATTAGTCGCGACCTTGGTGGAACGCATGATGATGTAATGACGAATTTTTTGGACCGAGAACATGACAGCCAATGCTAATTTATCTTCATGGGAGTAGGATACAGGGGATCCTACGAGGTTCTTGCTGACATAATAGTTAACATGCTCAATTCCATTGTCACCTTCTTGAATAAGGACTCCAGCGACCGAGTGGGTGGAAGTGAAGATATATAGGATGAAATCCCTATCAGAGTCAGGGGGATGAATCAAGGGAGCGGATGTGAGAGCATGCTTCATGGCATCAAATGATTTTTGAGCATAGGCATCCCATACAAAATGGATATTAGAGCGGAGGAGTCTAAGAAACCCATGCACGGTGGTGGCATAGTCAGGTACAAACCGGTGAAGGAAATTAGCTTTGCCTTGGAGGCTTTGTAACTGGTGTAAAGTACGGGGGATAGGAAGCTCAAGGATGGCTTGAAATTTTAATGGGTCAAGAGTGATACCATATTTAGACACAACGAAGCCTAAAAGATGGCCAGCGGGCACACAAAAGACACACTTCAGCGGGTTAAGGCAGATATTATACTTGTGACATCGGAGAAAGACGGTCCGCAAATCATGAAGGTGTTGTGCCCGATGTTTAGAATGTGCGGTAAGGTTGTCTAAATAAGAAAGGATAATATGAGCCAAGTCATGGAAACAGTAAGACATAGCCCACTGAAAAGTGGCTCCTGCATTTTTAAGGCCAAATGGCATGACTCGATAGGAAAAGGTTCCCCACAGACTAATGAACGCGGTTTTGAGTTGATTAGCACGACGGATAACAATTTGGTTGTATCCAGAGAAACCATCCATAAAATATAGAATCTCGAGCCCTGCACACTCATCAATGATTTGGTCAATGAATGGTGTGGGGAAATTGTCTTTGGGACAAGCTTTGTTCAGATCGCGAAAGTCAGTGCAAACATGAATGGTGCCTTGTTTCTTGAGAACGGGAACCAGATTGGACAACCAAGTGGTGTATTCAATGGGATAGATAAAACCAGCCTGCTTGAGCTCATTGATTTCAGCTTTGATAGCTTCTCGTCTAGAAGTATTAATGGGTCTCATCTTTTGACAAATAGGATTGGCATTAGGCCATGTATCGATATGGTTTCGATAGTGGTAGGATCAAGTCCGGGAATTTCTGAATAGGACCAGGCGAAATATCGTGGAATTCTTTGAATAGCTTGGTGTAAGCTTCAACCTCTTCCGTGGTGCAATGGGCACCTAAAGTGATATTTTCTTCAACCCCTGGTTTGTCAAAAATGTCAATTTTAATGGTAGGAGACATATTGGCCATATTTTCTTCTTTGAAAGAACCGGGTGCAGGGATGGGATTTCTAAACCAATCGAATTTGTTAGGAAGGAAGTCTTTAGTTTCCATAGCATATTGGTCATGGGACTGCTGCTGGAGGAAGTATGCATGGTGGTGCATATCATTCCATGGAAAGTTGGGATCAGTTAGTGCTTCCATAATGTCTTCATCGGAGTGAAAGATGGGTTGACTAGAGGAAGGGAGGCCACTTGCCGCGGTAGAGCTACCTGACTCATCATCATGTGAAGAAAGGTGCACGTGCACAACATCATGAGGAATGACCGAAGAATAAGCAGATAGAGGATCTACCGATGCTGAGCCCGTGGTGATCGCTGGGGGGAGGCCAAGTGGATCATCAGGGGAAGTCTCCATGGGGGCTTCGACTAAGGGTCTTATGGATGATGATAGGTAGAAAAAGGTGGCCAAAGGCTCTGTCATGCTGGCATCGGGAGGAGGGGTTCCAATGGGAGTAGGAAGATTCAAAGCAAAATGCGTGAAAAAAGAAAGGGGGTGCTTGTCCTTTGGTGCCCCCTTGCGAGCTTTTCCCTTCTTACCCGAAATGGTCGCAACAGAAAAAGGTTTCGGTTGAGGTGACTGAGGCACTATTGCAGCGAGGCGAATCAGAGAGACCGATTGAACCGGGGTCAAAGAAATATAAGGTTTGGGGGTAGCGGCTGGAGGATCAAGGAGTTCATGAGTACCATCTGAAGGTAAAGGGACAGGAGAAGGAGGTTCAGGAGGCTGATCAGAGGACATCATGAAAATCTGGTAATCGGGGGAACCAAATGGGATAGGTTCAGTGGCCACCTGACCTTCAGGTGGTTGGGTAGCCACAAATCCTTGCTGAGGGAAAGGATCAGTAAGCACAACCGGTTGACTAGGTGTAGGGCTAGGAGGAACGGAAGGAATGGCTTGTTGTCCTCTCAAAGTTGCTTGAGACTCCCATAGTTGTCGCATCTATGGTAGAAGAGGACAATCATGCGTATAATGACCATAAACACCACAACAAGAACAGGGCTTGTTCGTAACGAAGAGGCCTATCCTACTTGGGTTGAGTAGTATTAGGAGAATTACCTTGATTAGGTCCAAGATTACCAGGGTCAGCTTGATTTTGAGTGCCTTTCCTCTTCCTTTTTGAGGAAGGAGGATTTGTCGCACCCTGTTGTGCATACAATTGTCCCTGAGGGGGTGGTATTTGCTGTTGCGGGGTTGAGAAGGCAAGGGAGTAGGAGGTGCTAATGCTGGAGGAGCTGAAGCACTAGGCTCTGGATACGGATAAAAAGGAGGTTGGGTAGCAATGTGGTAAACAGGAGGTTGGGAAAAAGGAGGAGGCATGTCGTATCCTGGATACGTGCTACCGGGAGGGGGAAATTTTCAGGAGGTGCTAGCCCCTCCCTAAGGAAAACCATAGCCCATAGAAGGTTGAGCATATGGATTAAAGAGAGCTCTAAATGATACCATCGGCGGCGTGAGATTCCCCCGGTGCATTGGCATCACCGGGTCTAGGAAGATCAGGTAGAACAGTATAAACATAATCCGACTAAGCGTAGATCAGGTCATATTTTAACGCAATTTGGAGAGTGGCTTCTTCGGTTTGAGGAAAGTGTGATGCGACATCTTTCTCGATAGGCGGCAAGAAAGTCCTAAGGAACCAGTCCATATAGACATGGTCTTCAAAGTTAGGGGATTGACATAGGCTCCTTCTTCTCTGCCATTCCTGAACATGGTTGGATAGGCGGGTCGCAGATTATTGACAGAAGGAGGTCAAAAGTTCGATACTAGTGTCATAACGAAGGGGAAGTTGGAAGTAAGATAAAAAATCCCTGGTAAGAGTCGCAAAGGTGGTATGAGAGGAAGTGGCTTGATCAACATACCACTTAGAAGCTACACCTGTAAGAATTCATTAGAACAACCAAAGATAGATAGAGTCATCGGTAATGGAATTAGATGAACACCACATGTGGAAATATCTAATATGATTTGAGGGATCTTGTCTAGCAAGACCTTCAAACTTTGGGATGTCTAAAGGGATCTTTTTTGGCATAGCGAGCCAACTAGCGTCATGGTGTATAGGGTCATTTATCAACTGGTCGAAGTCAGGGAGGCTGAGGCCTGCCATGAAAGGGAGCAAGGGTGCAGCCGGGGTAGTGTCCATTGCGGTCCCACTAGTGGTATTCCCAACGGGAGGGCCGGGGTTACCACCAGTATTAGGTCCTACACCAGACATGGTGAAGGTGACAGGGGGAGAACTGACGGTGGAACGAGAAGGAGAACCCAAGGGACCAGAAGAAGAGTCAGAATGCGGACTCGGTTGAGGACTAACTCAAATCCTATGTGGAGGAGTAAGTCTCCCTACCAGAAACTGAGGATGAAGGCTAAGAAGTCTCTGAGATGAACGCCTTGGTGGTGCAATGGTGACGAAACAAACACGACACAAAGGAAAAAGAGACCGACAAGGGCAAGGAGGTGCAAGATCAACTGATTACAATGTCAAAACAAGGGCAGAGAGGTGCAGGATCAATTGATTTCAATGTTTTAGAGTATTTTCTTGGTGGTGTTAATCAAGCCCTTTTTCACTTAGGGTGTGTGTGTAAAAGTGTGTAAATTTTAATTTTTAAACCCAGACATTTGTAGAGAAAAGAAAAAGTGTTGTTGTATAGGTGTAAATAAACCTACAAATGAGAGTATATAGTTCTGAAAAAATATAAAATAAACAGCTAATAATGCAATAATCTAAACCCAAGAAGGTGGGTCCCTCAACAACTAGTCTATAGGTGAGTGAAAAAACTAATCAAAACACACTAAAACAAAAACTAATAGATCTAAGGTCAAGAGGGACAGGGATCTAAAAGACAAAATTTGCTGGAAAGTGGTGCAGAAAACAACAACAAATCAGAGGAAAAATTGTTGTAAAAATGGTGGTGAAAGGCCATCTCCTGAAGGGAAACACAATGAACCCTAGAGGAAAACCCAAACAAAGCGAGATGAGGTGATTTGGATGGATAAAAAGCCGATCTGAAGGTGAGGTATCAGATCTGAAAAAATGGCTGAAGACTCTGAAATTTTAGATAACCTGCAACAGCAAAAACTCTTCCAAAAAAAGTGGATGGTACTGAAGCCCTAGGGGGCTAGGTTCCCACTTAGTTGAGTGAAACAAAACAAGTACAGGTCCAAAACAGGAGGAGATGGAGGTCAAACATCCCTGAACAGAGGCTCAGACAAACCCAGAAAACTTTCAGAAAAATCCCTGCAAAAAGTCCAGGTCACAGTTTCTGACCTGTTTTCAGTAGAGGTTGCACTTTTTTGGCTGTTAAGTGCGACCTGGAGGTCTAGGTCGCAGGTTTTGGGCTGAAAAGCGTGACCTACACTTCCGGCACTCTCGGCGGCAGATTTTAGAAAAAATTGTCGTCTTAGCTGCGACTGATGTTTGTCACCTGCGCAATGGGTCCAAAAACATGCAGAAGTTAGAATTTTTATCGTTTTAGGGTTTTATGGGTTAAAAGCAACATCAAGAAAAGCAAAAACAAGGGGCTGAAGAGAAATCCTAGGGTTTGAAGTAGTTGGATATACAAGGATCAGAAAAATGACAGCAGTCGTAATCGTAAACTCGTGTGGAGTCGCCAGTTGTTAGTATGAATCTTGATTCGAAGTGTACGGAAAAATACCACTTTAGCTGAACATAACAAACAGCCCTAACAGCAGAAATGACTGCTAATATCTTCAGATATGTAGTTAGATGATCAAGACAGATGCTTCAAAAATCTACATCTATGCATTAGAAGACATTAAACAATATAAAAATAAGATTTACTCCATAGATCCAATAGACAAGACAAGAATATATCCAATGAAATTTTTATTAATGGAACCTAGGAGGAAAACACAAGAGGGTGTTCCCTGTTCTCCTCAACGGAATGTGTTTTTGTAAGTCCTTAGCACTTCAGATTTAGAATTCCTCTCTCTTGATGGTGTAGAAAACCCAGACAAAAATGGAAAAATATGGCTATGATAATGGATCAATAGCCAGACCAAGAGTTGAGATCCAGAGTGATCTTTGGGCAACAAAAGGTGACAAATGAATGGGAAAACCCTTCTATTTATAACAAAATATTGAGTTAGTCTAGATATTGGTGCATAATTAAAATATTATTAACCAAATTAAGATCCAAATTTTATGGGATATTTTGTTATATTTGTTGGAGGGAAAAGGAATTTGACTTGAGTCAAATCCCTTTATTTGTAAATAATAAATAAATAAATTATTTATTTAACATTTTAAGGATGTGATTAAGTAATAATAAATAAATAAATGATTTATTTATCATTTTAAGGATGTGGTTAAGTAATAACCAAATAAATAATGATTTATTTAATTATTTAAGGGAGATTTAGTCATATTTAACAAAGAATATTATTTAAATAATGTTTAAATAATTATTCTTGGAAAATAATAAGATAAATAAGGATCTATCTAATTAATTTCCTTGTTTTGGGTTAAATATAACCAGGAATATTAATTAAATTTATGTTTAACTAATTATTCCTTGAGGAAAATCAAACAAATATGGATTTATTTAATGTTTCCCCATGGGGTTTCCTATTTAGACCATAAAAAACTTAATAAAGGTAGTTTACTTAGTTTTTTTTCATAGTGAATGCGATTTTACATGGGGTAAAATTGGTCTTACTTGATGTATTTGGGTCCATCTAATAACAATGGATTAGATGACCAAAAAATGGTGTAACAATCTCAGTATCAGACATTACTTCTCCCAATTCTTACAGTTGGTCTCTTATTTCAAAAATCCTCATAAAGTATGAAGTGATTCCTTCTTCTCTTGACAATTTAATTTTGTTTAGTTCTTGTCTCAGAGAGATTTATTCTCCTGCAGTACTCACAGAGAATAGCTCCACCAGTTTCCCATATATTTCTTTTGCATATTTCAATTTTGACACATAGGGTATGAGTGAGTCCTTAATGTATTCTATGAGAATCCTTTGGGCTATGATTTCTCCTTTCATATACTTGGCATGAGCTAGAGCATCTTATTTTGAGGGTTGAATTTTAGATCCTTCCATGTAGTTCATAACTTTTTCTTCAATTAGATTCAAATCTATCCTCTTCTTCCATGCAATAAAGTTTGATGACACAACCAATTTGTTGCTTTATTTGAAATAAGTCATTTTGATAGATTTAGATAAGATCATAGATAATTACTTGATTAGGATGACTTCCTCCTTCTAGTAGCTTCTTTGATGATGATGAAGATAGGAACTCCTTCTTATATTGAGTTCTCCAATGTAGGTGATCTTGAATCCTTGATGATAAAGGATGTTTTTTAAAAGATGATATATCTTCCAATAATGTCTTGAATATAAATATTTGATGGCAAAGATTATCTTCTTGATTAGTGGATCGTTTGAAGAATCTTCCTTGCAAACTGATCTGACCTTTTAACCCAAACTTTGATCTTTGTTTCCTTGTGTGTCTTCTTGTCAAGTATCCCTTGTGTTCAACACCTTAACTCTAATACCATTTTGAGAATTTGGAGGGGCAGTGATTAATTCAAATTCTCTTCTTAATAATTACTTGTGATCTTACTTGTTTTACTTATGTATTCTATTCTTAGCTTATATAGTATTTCATCAAGTCAATTACCAAACCACAAGAGACACAAATTTTGGCTCTTCAAGCCAGGGAAAAACCTCTCCCTCTTGGAGAGGAAAACCCACGAGAACTTCTTCTTATAGACTGTCAAATAACAAGTACCATGTTCAAGACTCATACCCTTTACCTATGAATGCCTCCAATACCTTTTCATTGCTTCACTCTTTCCCTTCAAACTGTTTCTTCTTTTCTTCACCAACCTGCATTTGTTCTACACCAACACTAGAGAGCTTGGTCTCTAGGTCTATCTTTCTCAAATCTTTCTTGCTGCTCTAGAATGTCTTTGTAACTTTCATAGAAATTCCTTTTCCACAAACTTCTTTATGATAAATATTAGACCATATCACTTGGAACCTTTCACTTTGCATAACCCTGAAGCTTCTTCACTTGAGGTGTAATACTTCCTCTTTACGCACTATAGAACAGGAAGGTAAATCACATATTTACCTTCCTTCCTTTCTTGCACTGTAGTCTCTTCTTCCTTTCTTATTATCACTGTAAATCATCTGAATTTATTCCTTTAGAAAAATCCAAATATCTTTGGTACATCCGCACTTCTGCTTCAGTAAAACGCATCACTTATCATGTTGTGATATCTTATGGATATACGCACCTTTTTATGTCCTTAAGCCCATACTAGATCCTGTCCTGAAGTTTGTATTTAATCACAAAATTATCCAAACTTTATTATCCAAATGAAACACAGATATATATATATATATAGTGGCATCTTCTCTTTAATTTAGGCTGACCTTCCAATCTGTGAGAAGGCCGAATTTTAGGACGACTCTATCCACTGCTTATATGTTGTTCTTTTGAAGATGTTTAACGCTGGACTCTCAAGGCTTGTGTGAAAAGGTTTACAGCATGCTTTATTGACTAGACACTTCATACATGAATCCTGAAATAGAACATTTATGATCAGGATACAAAACCCTAGAGGACATCAAGAAGAAGTTCTTTGACCTAAAACCTTGATAATGAAACCCGTGAGGGAAGCATATCAAAAAAATATATCATTATCTTTTTCTTCTTCTTTACATAATTACATAGTCAATATGAAGACCAATCCTAGTTACAATTTTCAACAGTGTTCCCTAGGTCTCCATCTCCATGTTCCCGCAATTGTTTGTTTCTATCCTTTTGTTTTTTCCCTGACTTTGCCTTGGGTTCCCATGAATTTTTAAGAATGCACCTCTCCTGTCAATATATGCCACCACTTCAGGTGCAAACTCTTGGCAACAAACACCCCAAGACCCATCGCTATCTGCAGTATTGGAATACCACATCATTCCTAGATGAGTCTTGGAATACCACATTGTTCCCAGATGAGTCAGATAAATATTCATGCATAAATTGACACTGCCCTTAACCCCCCCACGCAGGAACTCAATTTTAGGGCCCATTCACAGAGATTTCCTTACTCTCTCATTGGCCCACTTCCAATTTCCTAATATACCCTTGTAAAACCACAGGTTCAAGCACAAAAAGATGAAGCAAAATTTTCCTTTACTTACAATCATGGCAGTGACAAGCTCTACAATTTGCCATCCACATTCAATCCTCCAACTCTCTAATATACACCCCAAGCCTCTTGCATACAATCCTTCCTACCTCCCGGATACAGAGACTCAACTCTACCACTGTTGTGAAGGTTCCTACTGCTTCTCAATTTATAACACAAATGGTAACTGATAGACATAAACTTACCTATCGGCTCCCCGCACATCCCCATGACTGAAATTCTCCCTGAACCGGTTGTGGACTAATACAAATTAATGGCTGCACACTTTATTAAACTGCTCCAATGCTCCAACATTAATTTCGGCTTGTGCACAGAGGGTCCTATTAATTTTATAAAATATTGGTTCGTGTAATAAGCCAAAGAATTTGGATGAGACTTGTTCCACCCCATGCTGCATTCCATTACAACGCCGTCTGTCCTCATCATCTCATCATCATTTTCATGATCCATATTAATGAAATTGCACGAAAAACAGGAGCCCACAACAATGTCAGTACACGCCCACATGCAACTAGCATGACGAGCCATAAGTCAAGAGTACGAGGAGGAAGAAGAAATCGTAAGGGTGATGGAGGGTGGAGAATGGAGGGAGGGGATGAAGGGGATGGGGGTGAGGGGAAAGGAAAAAGAGGAGAGGTGGGAAGAGGGTCATAAGGGGAGAAGTAAGCTAGAGAGGGAAAGAGAATTGGGGGAGACGGTAGTGGAAAAATGAACTTGAGACCCTAACCAATGACCTCTTATGTCCATATGATTCCTTCTATTCCTTGTGTATGAGCTTTTGTCTTTGCAATTTGTTTGGGTCCTGTCCATTTTCTCTTTTATTCCATACATAGTTACTAAGGGATTAGTTGGTGACCTTCTACTCCATTTATAAGACTCTTGTTTTCTTCGATTTGACAAGCTATGTTTGCTTGTGAATCTACCTCTCCATTCAGATTTCTTAGGATGTGATAAAAGTTAACTCTTTCAAAATTCTTGCAGATACCTTTGATTATTTTCATAATTTGGTTCAGCATTGAGTTCATGGCCTCATTGTTGTTTACCATGCTTTTATTTATGAGTAGGGAGTCTCCCAAAATATTCAAGACCCTAATCCTTTTTTGTTGAGCCAACATGAGGCCGAAGAGGAGGCCATATGCCTCAGCTTGGTTATTTGTTTTCTTGCCTAGGCCCCATGCATACCAATCTTCTATTTTCCCATCAGGGGTTATAAGAACCCCTCCCCCTCTGCCACCCATTTATGAATGATTTCTTATAGTATAATATTAACATTAATTTTCTTTTGTGATTTTCAAATTTTTAATCCATATTCAAATATTTTAATTCCAATGTCATATATTACATGCAAAATAATTTTTAATTTTAATTTTTCATTTAGGAGGGGAAAACACTTCTATTGACATGAAATTTAGAGGAGAGTGTACAATTGTTACACTATCAAAGGACTATTTCAACTTTGACCCTTAATTTTCTCTTATATAGCCTCCCACTCCTCGTGTGATCTATAAATTAGGGGCTTATAGCCTTCTCATTACATGGATACCTTGTGAAATAAGTTATGATTTTATATTGCATGTCTTCTACAAATAACTCTACTCTTATAAGTTATAATCTATATGTCTTGTATTTACAAAGAGCTATTATCTTCTAATGTCTGCAAAGCCAATAATATGCTAACCAAAAGGCCATTTTTGTCTAGTGTAATTTATACACAATGAATAACTCAATAGCTAATGACAACCTCTCTCATCACTGTGCTTTCACTCTCCTTTTAGCTAGCATGAGAGGATGGTATCTTTGTTGGCATTCAAAGCTTAAGTTATTTCAATTTTTCAATGCTACGAGGGGCGCACACACAGACACGTTCATTTTATCTTGTTTGGGAAAAACACTATAATGGATTCAATCCCATTTCCAACCCAGTCATTCACCTTTCTCCTTGAAAATAAGGTGCAATGCTCTGAAGCCTACTCCTTCATTCACCTTTTTCCTTGAAAATGGGGTGCAATGCTCCAAAGGGAACACACACGAGCACATACACTTTTTTTGTTTGGGAAGAACTCTATCAAGGATTCAATCCCATTTCCAACTCCTACATTCACCTTCCTCTTTGAAAATAAGGCCCATTCAGTTAAATTTCATTTCTCTTTAGAAATAAGGCTCATTTATTTAGACACATGTTAAATGATAGTAACTTATCTTTAAAAATAAGGCACATTCACGTGGATACATGTTAAACAATAGTAACTAAGCATTGTCATTGTATAAATAGAAGGCCAAATTCATATAAATGCGGGGGCATGTGAATGTATATTAATAATTAAGTTATATCGACAAGGAACATGCATAGTTGATGACATTCAAGTCATGGAAAATATAGCCTATATACATGCATCCATGAAAGGTACTATGTAGCCAACAAGCGATAGCATTATTTGACCACCATACAAAATGGAATAGAATCCATACGAGACCAAATGAAAACAAGAAAAATAATAATAAACAATATTTTCTAGCATGTTGTAATAAAATCTTGTGCAATGGACAAGAGGTGTCCATTGTATGAAGATGTGATTAATCACAATATATATATGGGACACAAGCTAATGAATATTTGTGAATTTTGAAGTTCTTAAGTATGCATGGTATTTGTTTGAAAAATATTTGAGTAGAATGTGGCATATGCAAAATGAGTTAGCTAAAAATTTATAAATGTAAAACAAGAAGTTCTTAAAAATGCCCCTTATCAAATTGGAAAAATCATTCAACCAAATGTGGCCACATATGAAATAATAATTTCTTAAGAATGCACCATACAAATTAAAAATATCACTAATAGAATGTGGTATGTTGGAACACAATGATTTCAAGACATTTGAATTATGGTCAAATTGAGGAAAATAAAGAAGAGTGGAATTGTAATGACAGAATGCCCTCGCCAAGTTGAAGCCTCTCTCAAGATTAAGTCTGACTCCCACCATAATAGCCTCCATCAACAATGTTCCAACAATGTAATTGAGTGTACATGGGAAGAGGGGTGGCATATATATATATGGTTTCTTTTTTTCTACATTAAAACAACTTATGCATTCATGCAAACACACATGCAAAATAAAATAGGAGATCTCAATGCCTTATTAAATGAAGATGTTTATAATAGGGTCTCACCATAGTCTTTTGCACGTTTGGGTGAATGGAATTTATGACATTGTGTGTTGCATTATCTATAATCAAAACCACCTAAATTACCTTTACATGATTGGCCTTCGTGATTTTGACAACAACCATAATTGGACTCATGCAACTATCCCATTAAACCTACAAGAAATAAGCATACAATTCATTGAAAATAATCACTACATCCACCATATTCATCAAACAGACAACCAAAATATAACCAAACCTATTTCATTATCCCCAATGCAAACCAAAGCTCTCAGCAATATTTCCAATAATTTTTCAAAAAATAATATTCCCCCCCACCTTTAAGAATGATTATACAAGGTACTATTGGAACTATAAAATCCTTCCTAATAAATTGCATTAAAGAAAGAATTTCATCCCCTACTAGCTCGTCTCTTTCACCAATCATGTTACTTGTCCCCACTAGCATTTCAACCTTTAACACGCAATCATAAACAATCCATGTTTCCCTCCACCTACCATGAAATATCTCATGCCCTTAGAAGGAAATACTCTCTTAAGATTACATGAATAACTTAAGCATATTCAATACATATTAATTGATGAAATGAGCTTCATTGGGTGAAAAATTCTTGGCCACATTTATGAACGCCTTCAAGAAGCATTTCCATATTAAAGAAGCATCTTTTTTTGTGGTTGCTCAATTATATAATTCAGTGACCTCAGTGAGCTCCCGCCCATTAGAGACATTCCACTATATGTATACATGTCTCATGGAGGTGAATTATGGCACACCTTCAAAATTGTAATCACATTGGACACTATATTCCATCAACAAGGCAACAACACCCCCCAAATTACTTTCGAAAATATAAGAAATGAAAACCCAATGATCAAAGAGTGGGTACCTCTCATGGCACATACAAATTACTTCTTGTATGAAGATGAGATACATTCATTTCATGACTATGCATCTATTTCCAACCAACAATAAAAAATTATTTCATAATAAACAATTGTTGGAATCTGTAAACACTCTAGTTGCACGATGCGTTGTTGGATACAACATGAGAAATTCCCCCTCTTTCTCTAAATATGGCCAATTAGAGTCAAATGTGTTGCTATGCACAAGCCAAAAAGTGATGTTGACCTAAAACCTATGGGTTTTAGCTAGACTTATCATTAGTTTGTTTAGGAGAATTATAAATATTTTCGACAAAGAATCAACTACACCTATGTAGCTTCTAAATTTCATTGTTTTAGACTTTTCTAAAAACATTAGATCTCCTTGGGATCAAAAAAAAATTACTCATTTGTCTGGTCAACCAATTAAAAGAAATGGACATGCACAAATTCCCTCAAAATGACTTGGGTATTAACTATACATAAATCCCAAGGCATGAAAATATCAAAAGCTACAATAAACATTGGACAAACTGATCATCAAGGCTTTACATACACAACAATATCAAGAGTTCATTTGTTACAAGATCTTTGTATTTTCCCTGCATTTACTTTTGATCATTACAAAATAATGCAAGACAATAATCATGTCATGCATAGGAAGCTTGTAGAAGAACTCGTTCGTTTAATGTCTCTACCAGAGGAGTTACTTTCATGCCTACATTAACATCTCCATGAGGTTTTAAATAATCAACAATCTCTATTTATTTTTATACTATATTGTACATGTTTCTTAATTTTTATTTCCTTATTTCGCTATTAATAAATCAATGCATATCTTCTAGTATTATTATATTTTCGTTGAAGCTCGCAAAATAAATTATTTGTTAAATGCCTCCACCAAAGGATCTACTTTAATTCCCACATCAACATCTCCAATAGGTTTCACATAATGAATAATTTCTCTCAATCTGTATACCATACTTTATTTGTTTAATAATTGTCCTTTCATTGTCTCACTATTAATAATTTTTTACATATCTTCTATTATTAATATATTTTTGTTTACTTATCACTCTTGGAGCAAGACTTATGGATTCCTCATACATATCAACGCTATATAGATATTGTGCCGAAATAGAAGAAAAATAAATTGCATTGCACGACATATAAAAAAAGATTTTACCTGCACCAAATCCAAACATTCTATTGTACCACCTTTAGACAATTTTACAACCATTATTTAAAATCAAATGTCTTCTCAAATTTATAATCCATATGCATGAACGTTTCACAATGTGAACAATTCATGTTTATTGAAAATATAGACATATGAATCTTCCCCAACGTATAAATCTTCAATGGGGTTGTTTAGGCCATGGTTCTCCATATATTTATGAGTAATAACATTATTTTTGTTTGATATCTCACTCTATATATGTGTGTGTGTGTGTGTGTGTGTGTGTGTGTGTGTGTGTGTGTGTGTCATTGTTTTCTTATATTTATGACTAATAACATTATTATTTTCCATCTCCATATCTATATATTTATTTGTTCCAAATAGATCACATCCTCCATTACTCTTTAATTCAACAATAATACAAACCATGAAATCAATTTTCTCTTGGCTTTAGTTGCGTTGATCCAGAGGAATAAACCCTTGATAATTTATCTTTATGTTTTTAAGATTAGATTTGTGTATTTAGATTAATATAAAAAAGTTTTATGAATTCAAGTTTGCATATTATCAACAATCTTTAATTATTTATTTGAATTTTGGGATAATAAAGGAAAGACAAAGGTCCAAATTACAAAAGGTTACCCAATAAAAATACTATTAAAATATATTTCATCTACATTTAAATCACATAACATATCACATTTATCTACATCTATCCTCTTCTTCCTCTTCCATATACTACCTAATTTAGACATTTCCTTTATGTAGTAAATAATTATTAAAATTTTAAATATTTCAAAATCTTCAAATAAACCAATCATTCTCAAACTAAAACAGTTAACCTTTTCATTATGATTTTGTAATTCCTAGGCTAGTTGTATGGATTCCTTCCTCATCTCCAATATAAAACAAGTTTAGTCAAGGTTGGTGGTGGGCAATGATTTTTTTTCTTTTTATAATGATTAAGCACACCGTCATACAACTGAGAGAATAACCAACCTTGATATGCCTTCAAGAATATTGATAGCCAGCAAGAGTGAGGTACGCTAGACATTGCAGTTGCAATTCTTCCAATGGTATGTAGTATAGTACAGTAACATTTTCTCCTCCCCTCCCTACACTCAATAACACTATGATACACAGAATAATGAAACTTAGGGCACCTATCCTCCTACAATGCATTGCCATTTGGGTGAGTCCTTTCCTTTCACAAGAGTCGGGATTGGAGCGTTACGGCGCTATGGAACAGAGTGGAATTAATTATTGGGTTGGATCCATGGTGGGATGTGTGTATATATACATCTTACCAGGCTTAAATGTGTATATATCAATTCAATTTAAATGTGTATATATCAATTCAATACAAAGAAAGAGGAGTGGTTAGAGGGATGATGAAAGAGGAGGGTTGTTACTATATTACATTAATTTGAGAAACATGAGGGTTACCAATTCAATCCAACTATATTGGTTTTGTTTTGGATAGAGGGTTGAAGCCAACGACGACTACACCCAACCAAAGCGAACCACTCCAATGGAAGTGCAAAACCACATTATACAATACAATATTTTAGGTGCAATGTGTGTATATATACATATTACCATGCTTAAATGTGTATATATCAATTCAATTTAAATGTGTATATATAAATTCAATACAAAGAAAAAAAAGTGATTAGAGGGATGATGAAAGAGGAAAAGTTGTTATTGTATTCCATTAATTTGAGAAACATGAGAATTACCAATTCAATCCAACTATATTGGTTTTGTTTTGGATAGAAAGTTGAAGCCAATGACGACTACACCCAACCAAAGAAAACCACTCCAATGGAGATGCAAGACCACATTATACAATACAATATTTTAGGTGCAAGATCATATTATACAATATTTATATTTAAGTCCCCAGTGAAACATTTCATCCATTGCACTATGACCTTAATAAAATTTGCTATGTTGTGTTACCCACTTAAATTAATAAAATCATGAAATATGTCGTTACCACTTCCGCATTGTCCACCAACTAGTCAAAGAAATTCCACCGCACTTTCGAGAACAAAGTCTGGCAATGCAAGCATTACGCAACTTTTCCCTTGAGGACAAAGTATCTTCACATAAATATGGATTTAAAGATCCACGTTAAAAATCCCACCAATTTGATGTAACGTTGGTGTTCTAATGTTTTTAAACTTAATTTAATTGATTGAAATATTTTTTTTGTTTTCTTAGTTTTTAATTGAAAAAAAAGATACATTTTATTTATTAATAAAAAATATAGTTTTTTTATATTTTATTTAAGTTTTATCTTCTATTTCAATCTTTTATTTTCTCTTCTATTTCAATCTTTTCTTATATTTGGTTTCACATTTTATTGTTATTTAATTTCTTTTTTTCTTTTTTACGAGTTTCACTTGTAGGTTTTGATATCTTATTTAAACATACACGTGTCACAATCTTCACATTATATTTTACATCCCAAATTTATTTTAGTGTCTTGTTTTTGGATTTAAATGATAAGTTCTCACAACCCATTTACTTGGTATTTTATGTCTCAATCTGACCTTGCATCTTATTTGCATCTCATTTTCCACCTATCATCATATTTTGCATCTCAAGTATGTCTCATTCTGATTCTAGTTCAAGTCATTACAACATCTAAGTAAATACCCAAAAAGCACGAAATGCTTTGTTTATCATGGCACATAATGTTAAGAGTATGTCTTTCCTCTTAAGAGGTCACAGGTTCAAAACCAGATGGGGGTAGAGTATGTATGCCTTCGTAGACTTAGCAGTTAAATCGTTGTGTGGAGGTGGGTCCCTTATCCCACAAACAAGGGTTCCTCATACACCAATTTGGTGTCTTGTTTGGTTGTGACCTTAAAATTAGATAATAATAATAATAAATCATATACAATGTATCATTACCACTCTTTGATGTATTGAAAAATAACTATAATGTTAAGCTCATTTCAGAAACAATTCTTTTAATTTTCTCGTTTTTTAATGACTTTTCATTTACTGAGGATGTTTTCACCTTAGTTTTTAATTTATAAATACACTGTGAAAAGATCCACACAAGCATAGCTCTGCACAATGCTTGTCTATTGTGTGGAGGAAGCTTTCAATCTTTAATCATGTGGACCTTAGCACCATGAAACAACACTTTGCACAATGAAATCTTCACGCGCAACAAAAGTTGTTATGTTGAGAGATGGTTATGTGCGGGAGAACGAGGGTGCATAGGGAAATTTATTTGGCAAGGATGAAATTAATGTTAAAATCTTTCCTTGTGCGGAGTTTCTACTATACGGAGGACGAAGTATGTGCGGGAGAGAAGTTGAGTAGAGCTCTAATTTTAGAGCTATGAATTTTTGCGGAAGATGGGGTATGTGCGAGAAAATTTAATTATTAATGTTGTTAATTTTTCATTGTGCAGATATTTTATTATGCATAGGTCGGGGTTTGTGCAGGACAATGGGTGGTGCATAGGAAAATTAATGTAAAACTATCAATGTTTATATGTGATATTTTTGCGCACAATGGATTTGTTGTGAAATTTTGTACATATGCATTTGTGTTATATTGGAAATATACGAGTCTTTTATTTATCTACGGATAGACATCGAAACGATAAAAAATATTGAAACATGGTATGTGCTGGAGAACAAGGGATTTCACAAGTGCTCAAACAGTGTGTTATTGCTCTGAGCATTGGTATTAAGGTTGAATCGAGGTGTGTGTGGGAGAACATAATAGTTAATATTACTATGTTTCATTGTGCGGAGCTTCTACTCTTTATTTGACAGAAACAAAATTAGGACGGGGTATTTTCGAGAGGAGAGGGAATGCATAGGGAAATTAGTGTTAAACCATTAATGTTATTTTATTATTATTATTATGTTTCATTGTGTGGAGCTTTGGTTGTGTGGAAGATGGGGTATTAATGTCGATTTCCCGAATAAATACTTATGTTAGCCAAAAATGAAAATAGATAGCTTTGCAAATTAAGTTGCAGAAATATTTTGAAATCGGCTAAATCAGTAATACAAATAAATGTCATGCATGGATATTAATTTTTCTATTTTCGAATTCAGACAAAATTTCTTGTTTTAATGTTCAAAAACTCAAATAAGAATTGACACAGCTCACAATTGGGCTATAGAATCTATTCTAAACTTATTTGTTTTATTAATGAAGAAAAAAAAGCACTAACATCTATCTAAGTTACTACATATCCTCTACATCAGTAGTGACGGGGGCTTCATTAAATTTTGGCTCAAGTTGAGAAGGGGGGGAACCTTGGTCAATGGTCACGATATCATCATCTCTTTCATTAGCGTCTTCCTTGGAATTTACGTCCTCTAAGTGAGTCATATTATCCAGATGAAAACTCAATGTTTCGTTTTCTAATTGCAATCGCTTCATCTTCAATTCCAGTATCACCATTTTATCATTTAGAAGGTTACAGGACTTGTGCTTTAGATTGAATCATTTTAGCATGCTTTGAGACCAAATTGACGAGAAATTTTAGAGCACCGAATATTCTAGCTAAAAAATTATTGAGCTCTTATTTTGCAACTCCATAATCGCGCTCTATAAACTTTAATCTATGTTACACTTGCTAATAAATTTGGAAAACTATAGTTCTATTCCCTAACTTTGTGTTTGCATAATCTCTCTAGAAATGTAAATATACGATCGATATAACTTTCCTTGATTTTAATCATGTGTCTTTGTCATTAATTCCATCTTCGAGTCTCCACAATGTAAATGTTCAATGTTTGAAAGACGTGTGGAGGATGATGTATGGGCAACAAAACGAAGGTTCAGAAGGAAATTTATGTCAATGACGCATAACTAATTTAACTATGAACATTTTTTGAATTAGTATTACTATGTTCCTTTTATGAAGCTTTTCTTGTGCGAAGTTTTTACTGTGCAGAGGAGGGGTAATGTGCACGAGAAAGGGGGCGTGGATAGAAAATTAATTTTAAACTATTTTTCATTTAAAACTTTAACAGATTTAGCTATGTGAAATCAATGATGTGCATAGAACGAGATATGTGCAAGAGAATGAAGATGCAGAGGAAACTCTATAACTTTAATTCTTAATGTAATGAAAGCTCTTATAATATCATCGTGGTGCAGATACATTAATCAAGGGAAATAGAAAAATACTAGATAATGGCTCATACATATTGATTAATGTAAGGCGTTGTCAGTTTATATTTTCTACAATTTGATTTGGTTTTCGTGTTTAGGACAGATTTCATTCTGCAGAGTTTTCTCCACACTCAATACAATGTTTATAAATTATTAAACAATATTTAGAATTAAAGTATTACCAATAATATAAAATTTCAGAAACATTTTGAATTTAAGTTATCGAGAGAAAAACCATAGCTAAATCACTAATACATATAAATGTCATGCATGGAAATTAATTTTACATTTTTTATAACAAAAGATTTGATTCGGTTTTCGTGCTTCGAAGAGATTTCATACAATGTTTAGTAAATTATTTAGAAATATTTAGAATTAAAATATTACCAATAATATATAGTAATAATAATAATTTTTAAGAACTATGTGGAAAGAAAAAGCGTACAGAAGTGGAGAGCCTTCATTATCACATCACAACCTCTAATTAGTTAATTAGTAAAGTCTTTAGGGAAAAAATTCGATTATGTGGGGGTGCGGAAAAGTCAGTATTGTTTTCACTTCAGCAGTTCTCCTAAAGTGATCTAATAACATAGTAGTGGGGATAGAGGACAAATTTTAATCAATTGATAATCAAACTCTTTATTGCAGAAGAAGTTGATTCTGTTGAAGTGTGGAAATCAAACTCATTCTGCAAGAGTTGTTAGTTGACATTTGTGCTTAGGAAGAAAGTTTCCTGCGGATAGATTTCGATGTATGGATAGGTTTCATTGGGGATACAGAAAGTATAATAAACATTAAATAAGAAGCATTACTATTTTATTTTAGATAAGAACCATTAATTTATTTCAATAAGGACTTTAACAAAAATTAAATAAAAAATATTACTATCTCGTTTTATATAACATAGAAACTATTCATCATTAAAAAGGTTCAATTTCATAAAACTTACTTCTATTCAATCAATGTGATGGATCATTGACCAAATTTTTCATATTTTTTATTGTAATTTTATGTGCATAGAAGAAGGGAATATGATATCACCATTAATAACAAGTGCATCATTTATGGTGCGTTGGTAGTGCACAATCTGCCCATATTTCCAGCACAGAACATTATGATTGAGTAGGGCCTCTTGGTAATGGTAGGGCTTCTCTTCGAAGCATTCTGGTGCATTTGGATCATATTATATCGGTAAAAAATATAATCTCTTGTTCGTTGTAGCTACTCCTTTAACTCTTGTCTGAATTAATAGTGTGGTTTTATCTATTCCTGGTGTGATTTCACTACTCGATTCTTTTGTTGCGATCGTTCGATTGGTTTTTGTTTTATAGCTCTAGTAGATTCACAAGAATTTCTATTTTCGATAGATGATTATTACACTATCCTTATCATTAGTATTTTTGGATCCATATCGATACACTTATGTGTGGAAATTACGTGAAATATTTTTTAGTTCAGTTCGAAAAGGATAGCATACACATGCCACCTCTGAAATTTATAGCAATTCCTACTAGAACAAGGATTTTCAGTTGTATAATTCTAATACCCAACAATACATAATGGTTGTTTCCGTGCTAGTTTTCAAGAGTAGCCTAATGAGGCCATAACTTTTCGTGGAAACTAGTGGAAATTCTGGAAATATTTTGATCAAAATTCGATAAAGATTTTTGGAAATCTCTATTACAGCTGTCAAAATTCAGGATTTTGGGTGCCCTAGAGGTTTTTGATAGTGTTTAATTATTTCCACCATCAAAATACTATTTAAACACTCCTACAGTTAGTTTTTATTTGAAAAAAAATAAGTCGGATTCTTGTGAAAAATGATTTTCTGCATAAATTTGTGGTCTCGACAGACAACAATTTTTCTTTTGGGTTGCTAGCATGTGATTCAGGAATAACGTTGGTTGTTTTATTTCAATTCAATTGTGATTATTATAGTAATTATACTAATTGTTTCATATTCAGATATGGATTGTGTCATATTGCTTATTGTCACTTCCACTGGTTGTACGTTGCCAATATTGCATTGAAGTCGTTGGGACGATTAAAACTATAGACTAGATAAAAATGTATCTAGATAATGATAAGGATGATTAAACTATGATTTGGGAATAATGCTGGGTGTTTTGTTTCAATTCAATTTTCATTATTATAGCAATTATGGTAAATTCCTTCATATTCAGATTCAGATTGCATCAAATTGCTTACTATGACTTCCAATGGTTGTATGTCGTCAATATTGAATTGAATACATTGGGGCGATTAAAAATCTAGATAAAAGAGCATCTAGATAATGATCAAGACGATTAAAAATATAGATAACAATTTATCTAGATAACGATATATCTAGGGATGTGTCGTAAATTTGTCATTTTGTTTCTTTTCCTACTAATGTACATTTTATCGTTCTGCATTCTAGAGACTTTGGTAATATTTTCTACTTATGCTAGATTGTGTAAATGAAAAAATAACTATATTGTGTCAGATTTCTTATTCTTGGTTATGCATGTTCGTTCTCCTAGACATACTCAATAACATAGTAGTGGGGAGCAACATTGTTTATAAGTGTCAACATGAACAAAAGTAATTTTTGTAAATTTTGTAATTAAAAAACGTGTTTATGAGTACAAGTGTGCATGAATTGTGCGTAAGGTATATGATTGTTATTGGTGTCCGGATATGAACAATGTTCAACCCTTTTTCCACATAAATTATCAACCCGATGGCGTTAGTTACTCAAGACTAGCAGCAAAGTATATGCAGGAACAAGCACATGACTTGTTGTAGATCACAGGTTTAATCCATAAACACAGACTAATGAAACAACAATTAAATGGATTACAGAATTAAAAGACATTCACAGTAATTAAAGAATTAACTGTAACAACAGTAAGTAAATCACACTAAAAACATAAAAACAATGCAAGAAAGGAAAACGCAACACCTGATCAGAAGAGTGGGCCCAACTCTCTAATCAAGGCTGCGATAAACTCATGAATTACAGGGGAAACAACAAGATGTTGTGCATTAAATTAATGGAAAAATAAACTATTACAAGATCTGTAGGTAAGGGGGCTTAACCCCAATTCACAGCTCACGGGCCTCTTTATACAAATGTCCTGGAATCCTCGATTCCTCTTAGTAACTCAATAATTACAAAAATATACTTTGTTACAACGAAAACCTAGTTTCACAGAGGGAAACCATAAAGGGCCTGAAATAACACTGGTATGAACGTAGTCTATTATGCTGTAACAAAAAATGAGAATATCGTTGGAAATTATAGGTTGTTCCATGACTCACGGCTGCAAAGCTCCTATTTTGGCCGAATCTGTAGAAATGTCGGAGTTAATATATAAAAAGGTAAAACCTCTTTGAAAATCACTTCATCAATAAAATATCCCATGAAATATAAGGAAAATGGGTTTTACCTCATGCTTTTAAGAACAATAATGGTACAAAAAGATAGAAATATAGGGTAAAATGGGAGAGAAAAATATACAAATCCAGTGCCCAACATCTCCCCCCCCAACTGGTCTATCTGCATGTCCTCATGCAGCTCGTCATCTCCTCAGATCTGGATTGGACCGACTGTGACTGGCATGAAGCTGTGTGAGATCATACTCTTCAGACATTTCCATCCCTAGTGGTTTAGATCCTTCTGTCAAAACAACATCCTTCCACCAATCTAGATCGACATTGTATGCAGGAGTATATTGCTCGGCTGTCAACTAGATAGGGGGGAATTTAAACCTCAATCCCATCCATCTGACCCCACATGTATGAATGCATGCTACAAAACGTGGCATTCTCTCTAGAGCCCGTGCAAAGTTGGGTGCCCCAAATGGTTCTCATTCTCTGACAGCTGAGGATGACAACATCCACATTTTTTGACAACTGTCCAGCACTTCCTTACAGAAAATCGTAATCTGGCTGAAACATAGGTCAGTACACCATTTCTGGATTAACAACATTTTTTATTGACGACCCTCAATCTATAGAAATGTATAATTCTTGTTATAAATGTTTGAGGACTGGACATGCTCTTTCCTCATCATTAATGGCCTTCAAACTTGGTTTTCTTCAAATGTATCCCAAACGTTTCTCCACTTAATATGATTGATGGTATAAGAGGTGAAAGCTCTTAAATGAATGTCCCCCACGAATGAAACGGGGTTCAAAGATTGATCATGCCTTAAGAAATACCCATGCATGTAGAGCTCGCACATTAAGTGTTGTCCTATAATATCATGAATTTTTAAATACAGAGAAATTGAATGGGGTCCTCAATTTCGTACCAAATATCCTTATATATACTTTCAAGACAAAAGAAAAGAAATTTCCCATGAAGTAATAAGGCATAGCTATTTGCAGGAGATCTGCAGGCCATTACCTGTTGTGCCAGGGAGAACATCTTCTCCTTATCTGTTTGCAGGAGCTGCACTTATTCTTCCAATTCTTCTATTATGGCCTTATGTTTAGCTTGCTTCAGTCGCACCTTATATAACTGATCCATGTAGCCTGTGATGACTCTGGCATCCTGTTCTTGAACTCGAGCTATTTCCTTTTTATAGTCACTTGCAGCAGATTGTCATTTCTGGATTTCAGTGGCCAATACAAATTCTTGGCCTTCAAACAATTATTCAATCGGGTCGGTCTGGGTGGTTGCAGAGGAGACCTCAATTTTTGGCTTTATTTCCCTCCATTTGTAGATTTTTACCTTCTTTTTCAGCTGGGAAACTTTCCATTTCAAATCCTGAACCTCCCTTTTCAGTCTCATGGTTTCACTGAACTGCAGCTGATACCTCTTCTTGAGAGGTAGCCTTATTTTCTCACACTATTCAATCCATTCTTGTTTAACAATAAATTCAGTTTTTGGGCCTATGAAAAGCTCAGGAGGTGACAGAATGCTGCCAATATTCTCAGCAGATTATTTTGTTAAGCCCTTCTCACTAGGTTCCCTATCTTCAGGGGCTTCTTCCTCTATATTCCCTTCGGAGGCTCCTATCGTCTGGTCGATATTTTCAATGACCACTTTGTGTTCTGGTGTCTCCATAGGAATTCTATCTTCTTCACAAGCCTCTAAGTGCTCCGATAGACATTTGATAGTGACTGGGCCAATCTTGGTCGTGTCAACAAATTTAAGCACTAGCGGAACAACTAATTCCTCCATTAATCATTTGGGCGAGCGGAATCCCCTCGCCCCTCTAGGCATCATCGACTGGAACAAAGAGAGGGGGACAAAATCATCATCCTCATTTCCGGCTTGAACCAAATCTTTGCGCATTATTACCTCAATCAAGGTTGATGCTAGTTCTTATGGGGTAGCATCGATTCCGCAGCTTGTTTCCCTTCTTTCCTCTTGCTATTTTTTCACCACTACTTCTTCTTGGTTCGATACTAGTTCTTATGGGACAGTATCAACCCCCTGGTTTATTCCTTCTCTACCTTCCTGTTCCTCATGAATTTCCTCTTTTTCCACAGTCGATACCAGTTCTTGAGGGGCATCATCAATTTCACAGGCTGACTCCTCCTGTTCTAGCCGAATTGGGGGTGGTTCTTGTGTAGCACGCCCACTTGTATCAAAATCCATATTTTCTTGGGTAGGTGATGATTTTTCTTGCAAAACAACATCACTTGCCATTTCTCTGTCTGCAATTCCACTCCCTTGTTCTTCGATGACAAAATTAGATGGTTGTATGACAGTCTCGACTTCCTACACGATGTCCATAATCTCTTCATCTATAGGCTCTTCAAGTGAGGTTGTTTCTTGTGTAGCAGCCTCGAATGTGTCGCCAATTACCTCCTCCATTCTCATTCTTCAAGTTCCTCTTGATCAACCATCATTTCCACTTCTTCGGGTTCCTCCTGATCAACTTCCATTTCCATTTCATCAGGTTCATCTTGATCAATTCCTTCCGAATTTTCTTCTTCTACCAGACCAGCCAGAGAGACTGGTTCCTCTTCTCTAGCAGCAATAATGGTTGCTATATCTTCTTCTGAGGACCCACAGAGTTCCACCTAGGAGACCCAAATCCTATTTATTGCATGCATGACCAATAATCGCACCAATCCATGGTTGGAAAGCACTATCGGCATTTGGCGCGAACACCGAGTATCCTGTGCCATGTGATGCAACTATTTCAATAAGAAGAAGGGCATGTTTAAGGCATGCACCTGAGCCTATGGAAATTGAAGGTGCGTTATAATTTTAAAATGGTACTTAAACAGAGTTGTGGCTCGACCTTCGCAAGTTATGTATTTTATTACAAAACCTGCAACTTCGTTCCAAGGATACGACACAGTCCTGTGCTCATATCCTCTACCCATTTGAACGACGCTTTCCCCTGCCTGCAAGAACAATTCAGGAAATTCCAAGAGAGAAACTCTCCACGCAAACCATTGCTGCCCCTGCTGTCTTAGCCTGCTAAACTCTGCAATTACCTATTTTGTGACAGGAACCTCCAGACCTCTAACCCGTGAGTAATCCTCGTCCAAATTGAGTGTGAACTCCATTGTGATTCCCCTATAAAACCCCTTCAATCTGTCGAATTAGGTATCCCACCCTGCATCAACAAATATTTTCCATACCTCTAGTTTGTTGTGGACTGAAGCTGTGTTTTCAGGCTCATGCCGCACAGCTAGCCCACCCATACCGTGGAGACTTGTAGCAACACTTCTTGTAACAGCAAACCACTGGGCAAAGAGGTGGATACCAAACTGGGAAAAATAACATGGTGAAAATGAAAGGTGGCAACGATAAATACGGATGGTAATTCTTGAACACCGAGAAAAATCATAAAAGAATATGGTAAGTGTGATGAATAAAAGTAATAATTATTTCGTATGGACTGGAAAATACATATTACAGATCCCAATATGTATTAAATGATTATATCAAATGTTGATGGGGACCATAAGGTGTACCTACGCACGGATTGTCATAATGATTTATGAGATAATTATTATGTTGTCCTTGACTATGATGGCACCCCCCCCACCAACTTAAATTTTTGCCGTCTGCGACATTAAAATATTCACATGGGATATTTAATTAAATCGGTAAAAGTCACGTGGAGATGTACCTGATGGCCTACCTAGATGATTTCACGGTTGGTAGGATGATGGCACAGTAATGATGCAGATGGAGTAACAACAGTACGAGTACAGCATCTGGAGTAACAGAATCTGGTGTAACAACATCTAGAGTAACAGCATCAAGTAGCAGCATCGGAGTAACAACAGTGCAAGTAACAGCATCCGGTGTAGCAGCATCCGGTATAACAACATCTAGAGTAACAACATTGAGTAGCAGGATCAGAGTAACAACAGTACGAGTAACAACATCCGGTGTAGCAGCCTCTGGAGTAACAACAGTGTGAGTAGCAGCCTCTGGAGTAACAACAGTGTGAGTAGCAGCATCCAGAGTAAATATAATATGAGTAACAGCATCCGATGTAGCAGCATTTGGAGTAACAGTAGTACGAGTAGCAACATCCGGAGTAACAACAATACGAGTAACAAAATCCGGTATAAAAGCATCGATTAAGGAGTAACAGCATCGAGTAAAAAGCATCCGGTGTAACAACATCATGAGTAGCAGCAACTGAGTAACAGCATCATGAATAGCAGCAACTGAGTAACAACAGCACGAGTAGCAACAACCAAGTAACAACATCATGAATAGTAGCAACCGAGTAACAACAACACGAGTAGCAACAACCATGTAACAACACCATGAGTAGCAACAGCTGAGTAACAACATCATGAGTAGCAGCAACCCAGTAACAACAACATGGGTAGCAGCAAATGAGTAGCAGCACCATGAGCAAAAACAACCAAGTAACAACACTGTGAGTAGCAACAACCGAGTAGCAGAACTATGAGTAGCAGAAACTGAGTAACAACACCATGAGTAGCAGCAAATGACACTTTGGAAAAAATTTCTTTGATTTTTACTCCTTAGTAGTAACTCCTGCAAAAAGATAACAAGATAAAACATAATTCTTTATTCTTTTTCTTTTTCTTTTTTAATTATATATATATATATATATATATATATATATATATTATAACAAGGGTGCAGAGGAAGAGTTCTCTATGCTGATGACCTTCAAACCAGATTTCTCAAAGAGTTGTTTCATAAAAGCATCCTTAGAGGTCGTGTGGTGGTACCATCTTAGGCGATGTCCATTGACTATAAATGAAGCACGTGTATCATAAATTGTGACTAGCCTGACTGTTCCATTATCAAATACAACGTCCACCTCATAAGTTCCATCCAACGAGTGCAAAGCTTTCCCTTAAAATCCTTAAAGCGAGAATCATAATTAGTGCCCAATCTCCAATTTGAAACACCTTAATTTTAATAAACTTATCGTGTCATTTCATTCCTGTTGTTGAATAGCAGTAGTTCTCTCGACAACCATTGAACGAATTTCATCTAGTTCATTGAGCTGGGTCAATTGGTGTTTCTGGGCATCTGAAAGATCCAAACCAAATTCAAGAGTTGTTCTGAGCATATTGATTTCAAATTCTATTGGAAACAACGGGGATTTCCCATAAACCAGCTTGAATGGTGAAAACCCGGTTGTATTTCACCATGTTATTATGTCCGCCCAAAGAGATTCAGGAAGCTTCTAAGCCCAATCCCGAAAATGGTAAGCCACAGTTTTTGTCAAGATGTTTTCCAATGTCTTGTTTGTGCTTTCCACTTGTCCATTCGCCTAGGGGTGGTATGGATATGTCACTCTGTGCTTGACCCCATATTTCTACATGAGCTTCGCTATCATGTGTGATGTGAATTTTTCTCCTCCATCTGAAACACTCTCTCTTGGAGTACCGTAACGAGAAAAAAATTCTTCAAATATAAAATCTGAGACCACTTGCTATGTTGCTTTCACAGTAGTTTTGGATTCCACCCACCTAGTCACGTAATCAGTACAGACTAAGATGTGGACTTTTTGTTGGGAGGGTGGGTTAAAGGGTCCAACGAAGTCAATAGCCCATTTCTCAAAAGGCTCGAGGACTACCTGTGCCTGCAAAGGAATTTTTCAGCTCGACCGGGTTGCCCCATACGTTGGCAACTATCACACCTCCTAACATAATTTTGTGCATCACGAAAGATAGAAAGCCAATAATATCCCATTTGTAGCACCTTATGGCCTTTTGTTTTGTTTTCAAAATGCCCTCCACAAGGGCCATCATGAGAAGCTTTCAATATCTCATAAATATCATCCTCAGACACATAGCACCAGATCTGTTTATCCACTCCTGTATGAAAAAGGTACCCTACCATCCAAGAATATCGGGCACTGTGATGAATAATTTTCTGTTGTTCCCTGTATGACAAATGAGGAGGCACTTTCCCTGTAGCAAGATAGTTAGCAATATCTGCATACCACAGAGGTTTAATAGAAACTGCAAAAAGATGTTCATTAGGAAATATATCTTCTACAGGTGTGCATTCATTATTTTTATCCATTCTAGATAATAAATCAGCTACTACATTATCTTTTCCTGGCTTGTCTACTATTTTAATATCAAATTCTTGAAGAAATAGCAACCATCTTGTAATACGGCTAGGAGTAATAGGTTTATTCATCAAATACCTGATTGATGCATGATCAGTATGGAAAACAGTATAATACCTGGTGATGTAGTGTTGGAACTTATTGACAACATAAATGACAGCCATAAATTCTTTTTCTGTCATCCTGTAATTTAATTCAGCAGGAATTAAGTTCTTGTTGACATAGTAAATTTCATACGGTGTTTTGTCTACTTGATGTCCTAAAACAACCCCTACTTTTGTCTGAGAAGCATCGGTATGTATGTGAAACGGTAATGCCCAATCAGGTCCTCAGAGGATTGGAGTCATGCAAACCAGCCCTTTAATTTTCATGAAATATGTCTCACAATCTTCAGTCGACAAAAGTTATGCATCTTTTGTTAGCAATTGAAACAGTGGGTGTGCTATTTTAGCAAAATTTTCTATAAAACGTTTGTAATAACCAGCACAACCAATAAAGTTATGTACCTGTGTGGGTGTTTTGGGTACTAGGAAGTGTAATATTACCTCTACTTTAGCCGTATCAACTTGAATTCCAGCAGCTAAGAGAAAATGTCGCAATACTACTCCTTCTTCCCTCATCATATGGCATTTGACTGTACTCAGAGATACATGAGTCTGCTTACATCTTGTGAGTACTTTCTCCAGATTTTCCAATCCTTCCTCAAATGAGTTCCCATATGGAGTAAAATCATCCATATAGATCTCAATGCTATCATCGACTAAATCAGAACATATTCCCAAGATTTCCCTCTGGAAGGTAGCAAGAGCATTACACAGGCCAAATGGGAGGACCCTGTATGCAGTGACCTCCCAAGTAGAGGGCTAGAATTAATAAATTGGTATCGTCGCATCATTTCTAGTGAGAATATTATATCATTCATAAACAATAGGGTTTTTTCGAACGTTAGGCATCCCAGAACGTAAGACCTACATCTTGCAACATAGGGGTGTCTCAGCATAGGTTCGAATCCTCGCTTTAACTAGGGAAATGTATTTGCGAGAGCTTATATTATATTTAATATTTTCATTAATATAAATAATTAATATTTAGTAATATAATTAATTAAATTCATTTAAACTTTCTTTAAAGGTTCCTCAGGGCATGTGAAAGTTGTTTTATCGTGGTCTTCCGGGGCTATCTGGATCCGGTTATATCCACTGAATCCGTCTAGGAAGGAAAACAACTTCTTCCTAGCCAAGGTATCCAGAAATTGGTCAATGAATGGAAAATGGAAATGGTCTTTTTGCGTTGCCTTATTTAGTTCCTTGTAATCTACACAGATCTGCCATTTACCATTCTTTTTGGGAACAATAACTAGCGGTGATACCCATTGGCTATCTGAGATGGGGTAAATGAATCCTACATCCAATAATTTTTGTAATTCTTCCTTGAAATTTTTTTTTGAGAGTAGGGTTCATCCTCCGTCGGCGGAAATATTCCTTAATATAAATATGATGAGTACATAAATTGGTAGGGATCCCCTTCATGTCAGTATAGTCCCAAGAAAAAGCTTCCTGATGATCTTGAAGGACTTTCAAAAGCTGTTTTATTTGGATTCGGACAGGTTCGGGTTGATATTAAGTGTTTTCTCTGGTTCAATCTCAATTGGAGTACTATCATGGGATGAGGTTACAAGAGTGTCTTCAATGTCATCTTCTGGTTCAATTTTTTCCTGTGTCTCACAGCTCATAGAAAATTCTAGAATATGTTTAGTTGAATCGGAAACAGAACTGGAATCATTAATGAAAGCGTTAATGGCATCGTCCTCGGTTTCTATTTTGAATTGAAAGGCGTGCCCAATAGTGAGGACTGGTCTAACATCTTTATTTTCAGGTTCAAGCTCCTCTACAGATAGAGGTTTTTGACTAGGTAATGATTATTCAAATGGGCTCGGTTCCGCAGGAGGATAAAGATTAAGATTCTTTGTAACTGTCCCATTTGATATGATCATATGCCTAGATCAGCACCCTATGTAGGCATCTGTAGTTGCAAGCCAGGGTCTTCCTAGGATCAATGGGTGACCACCTACTGAAGATCGGGTTTGTAATATAAGGAGGTCCACAGGGTAATGCCATGAATCTACTGAAATGATCACATCCTCTAATTTCCCTACTGATCTAATCGTGGACTTGTCTGCAAGTTCCAGGATAGTAGGGGTTGGTTTAATGTTTCCAAGTCCTAATGTTTTCACTGTTTCATCAGTGATAATGTTGATGGAAACTCCCAAATCTACTAGTACATTTGGTATTTCAACCCCATTAATCTGTACTATTAGAATCGGATTCCCAGGGTCTCCGTATTTTACAGGAATGATATTTCCTAACATGATATCGGATAGTCTTCCCATTACATGAATGGTTAATATGTCCTTAGATTTCCTCCCTGGTTTCTTAGAGCAGTATTCCTTAAGATTTTTTGCGTATATAGGTACATCCCTCATAGCTTGTAGGAGGGGTATTTTAACAAAAATATTCTGCAGTTCCCCTAGGAAATCAAATTCTGGTTGAGGGTTTCGTTTCCTCAAGGTCAGTCTTTCAAGATATGGAGGAGAAGTTGAATGACCTTGATTAGGAACAGCTTGGGGAGGTGTCTGATTTATTATGTTCCGGTCTGATTCCTCCCTCACCATTCTCTGTTCTAGTTCTATATCTTCACTGCCAAATTGTTTTGTAATAATAGGTGAAGTAGGTGCATTTACTACCCAGTTAGACCGTAGATTTATCTCATTGAGTCCCGCGGTAGAAATTCTGTAAGATGGAAGGTTCAGAGTGTCTGTTTTTTGGACCCGTTTAGGTTGGGCTGGATAGGAAGCTGGGATCTAATGGCTGGGTTTCCTAGGGGTACATTGGAGGGAAACTGAAGTTTTTTTTGAGGCATAGATTGAGGAAACTATCCAATAGGAGAGGGTCCTCGCCAGGTCTGATTCCATGAAGGATTTGGACTGGCCTGGGGAACCCATTGTTGCCAAGGGGGATACTGATATTAAGACCACATAGCTGAAAATGGTGTAGATTTGGGACCCATATTAAAATTTTTAAAATACTAGGATGGGTCCTGAAACATACCTGGATTCATAGCTGGAGGTCGAGATTTCCATGACTTCTTCTGCCCCATGAAGTACAGCTGGTCTACCACGCTTTCTTCACTTGCACCTTGGAAAACTGCCTTCAGTCCAGGGAAGGAAGGACACAAGCTAGTCGTATCAGTCTCTTCACAGATTACGCAGGTTTCCACCGTGTTAAGTGGGCATTCCTTCAAAGGATGCTTATTTCTGCACTGTGGGCAGAATATGGCCATGGTATTTTCCAACTCCATATGTTTCTGTTTTTCTTTCAGAGTGTCCATCTGGGATGATAGCGTGCTCAGAATATCGGTCCTTAGGTTGTCCAGTAGATTTCCAATCTATGCTTTTGTAACACCTCCGCTAGAAGTCTTTGATGACCGAATTCCTTGTCCACTCCTTGTGGCCCCCCGTGAACACTTAATGCAATAATCACAGATAGTATCGAAGTATTCTTTTGAAATATCCCCTTTTCCTACTATATTCAGAAGTTGCAGTGAGTCTTCCCTAAGTGATCGGAGAAGAATGATCTTTAGAATGTCCTTGTCCAGGTAGCTATGTCCAGACCTCTGCAATATGTATTTAAATATTTTTACACAGTCCTCCATGTTTTCATCCTCTTTCGTGCAAATTTAAATATTTCCTCCTTAATGTCACGAGATTTATAGTAATCTTGGTATTTCTCCAAGAAATCTTTTTTCATCCCTTCCCATGAGGTAATCGTACTCCCTCCTAAACCCATGAACCATATCACGGCTGTCCCCTTTAGGGTAGCAAGAAATATCTTCAATTTCTGAGCATCAGCAATATAGTCATATCCTCGACAAACAATATCAAATTCAAAGAGGAATGTATCAGGGTCTTCAGAAGAAAGCCCATGGAAACTAGGCAGGGTTGTTAAAGGGATGAGTCTCATTACCTTTGCTGGTCTCCTTCTCAGCCTTCGAAGATCCGGTGTAGTGCTAACATCTTGGCAACCATACTGGGGAGTGACGTGAAAGATATTCCTCGAGAAAGAACGAAAAGGATTAGATCTGATTTTTTATGGTGAATAGTGATCGGGCACAAGAAGGTTGTGCATAATTCACCTCGCGACTCTAGTGTCGAAGAATCCAAAGATTCTGAATTTTCATGGCGACTCCACTTTTCAAGAACCCATAGTATGAAAAAACTTCTTGGTGACCTCATTGTTTTCGATATGGATTCAACTGCTCTAAGGTATGCTCCTATGAATCGAGCTCATATTCCTGGTTTTCTAAATCAGATTCCTTGTGTATATTGGCAGACTTATCTCCCAAAGTTCAAAGACGAGAAAGGAGATGATGTTGCTCTGCATTTTGTTAAATTTCACATCCATGCACGAAATTTGAGTGTTCAATTTCCCGAAGATTGTATGATGAAGATGTTCATGGAAAAATTAGAAGGAAAAGTGTGATCTTGGTATGAAGGTCTTCCATCTGCTAGTATTTATTATCTTAAAGATTTTCATTCAACCTTTTTTTTTTAAATATAGAGTATCTCATCCTTCTTTGTCATTCGTTGAGGATTTTTGTAAACATTTTGAGGTTTTCATTCAAAATCTAGAGAATACTTGGGGTGATGAAGAGTTCATGGATGAAGATATCCTTTAGGCTTTGTATGAGAACCCTTTCTATCACCAAGAAAAATAGGTATCTTCTTCCTTGGATGAAACAGACTGGGACCAAAAAGAGAAATGCCTATTCTCGATCCTGAAAATGAAAATCATCAAGCCAATGTTAACTGCTATAAAACTCAGTTTTCTCCTTTATATGAAGATGAAATAGAGTATCTCTTGAAAAGTCATGTTACATCCCAAGCTAATGCATGTTTGCAATGTTCACATAATCTAGAATGTGTTAGTGAAACTTCTTCCATTATTGAAAATGAAAATCTGAGTTTAAATGTGACAGTCATGAGACTAATGAAACTATACAGGAAGTTGTTGTGAGTAAGCCAATTTGTGATGATGATTTCTTGCAAGGAGATCAAATAATAGATATTTTTTTCTTTCATGAAGAGGATAAGGTTGTCATGTTTAACAATCTTGAAGAATGTTTTATGTTCAAAGATGACTTAGAATATGAATTTGAGGAGTACAAGTCTGAGAGAGACAGCTTGCAAAATATAGAGTCAGAGTTTCCCATGCTTTGGGAATTTGTAGCCAACACTCATATAGCAGAAGGTCATACTTCCATATGCCTTCCTATGGATCAACAACCAAGTGTTATTTCAGATCACAATGAAGGGTGTGTTTTTGTTTTTGCTGGATCTCGAGACAAGGTAACATTTCAAATTTTTGAAGATCATTTTATTGATTTGCTACAGTTAGCATGGAAGATGTATTTTCTTGTTTTCATGGACTAGAAGCACATGTTCAGTAGACTCTCAGAGTTGCATATATTTTGTTTTTTCTTATTGCTCATGGAAAGTGAGAGCAGAATTCAAGTAAGTAGCCGTCTGCTAGATTGGTTAAACTAAAAGGATCACTTCACATGATTGTACATATTTTTTCAGTAGGTAGGTGGTTGTCATTAGGATTTTAGCCCTCAAGTCTCGGTGATATGATTCCATCAATAAGTTTTATAATTTTTTATTCTATTCAGAGTCAGTCATTTTATCATGTCAATTTTTCATTATTCACTTTGGTTTTTTAACTTTTGACTCCATGCCCAATAGTTAGGCTACTTGATCTGTGGTGTTCTTGACATCCCCAAGGAGCTACCATCCCCAGCTGGAGCCAAAGTTAGTGTCATTTTTTGCATCCTGCCACAAGTGATCAAATGGGCTCTTATCATGTCATGTTAGGGTCACATTTTGAATTTTTTTTCATTCCATTAGGTCATTATGAAAAAATTTGGTCACTGGATGTAGATCTAGATTTGATTTCACTCCTTCCAAAATTTTACTAGTTAATAGCTCATTTCACCTCTCATCTGAGTGTACCATCAGTCATGAGTTGTCACCATCATTACATTCATTTTCATCATGGTTTCATTCATTCTAGAGTCTCCATTAGGTCTTAGGGTTTCAAGGTCATAAAATCATCATTTCATGCCATAAAAGCCCAACCAATGAAGGAGTGACGATAAATAAATTTCATCAGTAAAATTTAATTTGTGAATTTGATTTAAAACCAAAATGTAATTGTGTGTTCCGAATTTGTAATAAGTACTTCATAGTTCCAAGTAGCTAAAAATACTCAAATTTCCATGAGTACATACCAAGATTCCAAAAAGCCATCAGTGTTCCTAAGCCATCAGTGTTCCTAAGCCATTTAATGATATTTCTTCAAGTATAAAAGGCCCTCAAATACTAAAAATTCATTCATTTTCATCCTCAAGCATCGAGATCTCCAAGTTACCCAAGCAAAAAAACAATTTTTCCTTCAAAAAATCAAGTTCTATCTCCATCATTATGCTTTTTCCAAAGGCGCTGTGCTTTTTTCAGTGGGCACACTGTGCTTTTCAGAAGTACGTTGCGCTTTTTATAGGGCTTCGATGTGCCTTTCTCAAGCTCGATGCACTTTTTGCAGAGGAGATCCACAAAATTAAATCTTGTCTCAAAGGGTTCTAAGCAGCAGTTCAGGGTTTCTACACTCATTTGCAAGTAAGTAACATCCTCATAGATTCTCCTTTCAACTCATGGTCTTAAATTTATGGTGATAACCCTCATTTATATCCATGCCATGTTCTAAGTAATTAAACCATAATTTTCATCTTTTTGAGGATAATTTGCTTTTCCTATACCCCATTCACCTTCCTCACATTCTAATTCACTCCCCACTACCCTCACATCCCCTCACTCCCCATTTCGAAGCTATATTTCCTAAAACCATACCCCTACACTGCGCTTGTCTAGACATCTAGACTACTTCCTTGTATTTGAATTACCTACCCCATCTCCCTTATCATTTGAACTCCCCATCACTTCCCTAATCTCCCTAACTCCCTTACACACTTCCCCAAAATTTCCCTCACTTATCCCAACTCCCTAACCCTATAATCCCACTCCCTTTTCCTTCCCCTGTGGTTTTTAAGCAAAACTAAACATCATGGAAGAGGAAAGTAACATCATGGAGGAGGAGAGAAACACCACAGAAGAATAAAGGAAGACATGCAATAAAGGATGGAGAACCTTGAGACTAGAACCAACAAACACTAGGGAATTGATGTCATCTCCCTTAGCAGTCAAATGTTTTCAGCATGTAGGTTGTTTTGAGTTTTGTGAGATGGTACAAAGAGTGCAGAGCCATCCTACTTTGACCAGGGTTTTCATCTCCGACCTACAAAAGGAAAAAGTGACAATTATAGGGGTGACATTCACCATTTCTAAAGCCATCATTGTAGCAGCAAGAAGGATACCCAATGTAGGTGAAAAGTGGTTTAAAACTAAACATTTGGATGCCTATCTGTGTGAACCTTACCTCAAAGCACCATACAATGACAACATCAAGAAAATATTTCCTTTTGGTCAATTGTTGAATAGTTTTGCTGCCATGATGAAGATCATCATGAAATATTTCACTTATGAAGGTAGGTTCTCTAGGATTTACAGCTACCACATCAAGTTACTCATGCATTTCATTAGGGTGAAATTTCTCAACACCCCCTATTATTTGTACACGAGCGTTGATAAGATGGCCTACATAGTGCAAAACAGAGAGTATGAGCATAAAATGAACAACCTCTTTCATCATTCACTCATTAAAATCATTGTCCTTCATCAACTCAAACAATTGAATATTACATGGGATACTTCCATTGAGGCAGAGGTCTTCACTACACCACCAAATCAGCGTGCTAGACCTATTCCACCATCAGCATCAGTTTATCACAAGAAAACTAGGTCATCTAGCAGTGTTGCAGTCAAGAAAACTAAAAAGGACAAAGAGCTCAAAACCTATTAGAGAAGACATAGGCAAGTGTTTGCTCCACATATTGTGGAATGGGCCTTGCCTTCTTCATTAACAAAATAGGGATATCACAAGCAGCAGCAGGCAATTGTACAAGAGAAAGAAACTCTCCATGAGGAAGAAAAGGAGTTTGACTTGGTGGAATTGGATGTCCAAGATGATCATGAAACCTCAAACCTAATCATCAAAGAGAAATGATCCGGATTTATGCAAGAACGCAACAGAATAAACATATAACCATAAATACAGAGATGCGGTGGAAATAACACTTCATTTCATTAAAATCAAAGAATTGAAATTTGCTTACAGACAGAATGGAAATAAAACTAGCTAGGGCGCTGGTAGCTATCTCTGAGAAGAGATGTGGAGGCTACAGGCCTCTGAACTGTGTTACAATGAGGCTCGAGGGCCTATTTATTATTTAGAAACAATGGGAAATCCTAAACAGCCAAAACCTTAACCCTAGGAGATGAAGCGCCAAAACTATGGGCCCCGTTTGGGTAAATTGGTGTTTCAACTTCCCAGGGGCGTAACTTTGGCATACGATCTCCGTTTGACGCGTACCATACCTCGTTAGAAAGATCTATCCGAGGACTACAAATTTGGAATGGGCAACATTGGTCTATGGACCCATGTTGCCCTCCGTTTTCCCAAAAAACGTCGTTTAGGGCCTCAAAACGGCTCCGGAAGTTTAGGACCCGAAAAACTGCTAAAAATAGTAAACTGTGCCGAAACTGAAAAACTGAAATAGACAATGGTGGAGCCCCAAGTGGAATAGGCAAGTGACCACCAATATCCACCTGGATCATTCCTCCCCCCTTAGGAAGCAATGGTCCCCATTGCGTTAAGTTCCTCCATGAGATGAGGAAATTTCTGCTGAACTTGGTCCCTGGTGAACCACTTTCCTTGGTGCAGGAGTTGGCCAGCTTTGACAACCCAATACAGTTGGATCTTATGTTGGCGAGTGTTCTTGATTTGCATGTCCATGATACAATCTATGGTGGCTTGTTCCATGCAGTCTAGGTTTAACTCTGTTGGTGTGAGTTGTTCTGCAATGTCCGAGGTGTCCAGTAGAGGTGGGAAGTAAGGACGAAGGTAATCCACATTGAATACTGGGTGAAGACCAAGGAATGGTGGAATACTGAGCTCAAAGGCATTGTTCCCTACATCCTTGGTGACGGTGTACGGCCCATATCGGAGCGGGCGAAGCTTGCGGTGGGGTCCAGTGAGGTGCTCCTTCTGCAAATGTAGCCATACTTTGTCGCCCACCTAGAAGTTGTGTGGCACCCAGTGTTGATCATGGCGTTGCTTGTACTTCGCATTGGCTCTGTCCAATATATCATGAACCTGTTGGCAGATGTGTTGAATGCACTCGATGAAGCTACTTGCTTTGTCAACTCTAGACTGGACATGAGCTGAATCGGCCTGAGCAGCTGCAAATGGCATGGCTACGTCAATGGGACATAGTGGCTGGAAACCCAAGCCCACCTGAAAGGGGATATGGCCAATTGAACTGTGGAGAGCCCAGTTATAACTATGTTGTACATAGGGGAGGCTCTCATCCCATGTGAGGGGATGCTTTGAATTGTAAATGCGCATAATGTGTACAATCATTCTGTTGACGACCTCTGTCTGGCCATCTGTTTGGGGATGGAAAGCTGTGGACTTGGTGAGTTTTGTGTCCAACATTGACCAGAGGCTGGACCAAAATGTGTTGAGGAGCCTGCTATCTCGATCTGATATGATAGACTCTGGGATCCCAAAGTGCACCCACACTTTTTCAAAGAAGATTTTAGCAGTGGCTTCTATTGTGATATTATTCTTACAGGCCGCCATAATGGCCATCTTCTATAATTTGTCAACGACCACGAAAACACAGTCATTTCCATTCTTAGTAGAAGGCAGGCCCGACATGTAATCCATGGAGATGGATTCCCAAGGTCGACTAGGGGTAGGTAGTGGAGTATATAGGCCTTGCTTCTTGATGGTCGATTTGGCAATGGCACAAGCAGTGCAGGATCTGATGTGCTTCTCGACATCCTTTCGAAGGTTCGGCCAATAGAAATACTTCTGTAGTATTGCTACTGTTTTCTCGACCCCGAAATGCCCAGCGACTCGACTGTAGTGTGCTTCCCATATCATCTCGGCACGCTCGCTTGAAGGAACACAAAGGTGTCCCAGGTGACATAAAAGTGCATCTTGGAGGTGAAAATTTGGAACTTGCGTGCCCCCCAAGAGTGCCTTGTAAGTGTGGCTGAATTTTGGGTCACTCTCATAGAGAAGCGGCCAATCAGAAGTCTCGTGCCCACAAGAGTTGAGCACGGTGGTGAGCACCATGATCGGTGGTCGGCTGAGGCAGTCTGCAACATTATTGGTGCTACCCTTCTTGTACTTGATGTTCAAATGAAACTGTTGCAGATATGTGGACCACTTCTGATGGCGATCATTCTGCAACTTCCCTTGTGTCTGTATGAACTATAGGGGCTGGTGGTATGTGTGGATGATTGTTTCCTTCCCCAAAATGTAATTCTTCCATTGTCGACAAGCTTGCACAATGGAATACATTTCTTTGTCATAAGTGGGATACTTGCAAATTGTGTCAGACAATGTCTCACTGTGATATGCCACTGGATGTCCCTGTTGAGTAAGAACTGCCCCAATAGCATAGTCAGAGGCATCTGTCTCGATCTCAAATGGTTGCTGCAAGTCTGGTAAGGTGAGCACTGGGGCAGAATAGAGGCGATTTTTCAATTCTTTGAACACCTTCTGTTGAGGTTCCGACCAAAAGAAATTTTCTCTCGCTCCTCCTTTGGTGACTTGACTCAAGGGCCAAGTGATATGAGAGAATCCCAACACGAATCTACGGTAGAAATTAGCAAGACCCAGAAAGCTGCGAAGCTCTGTTATAGTAGTCGGGGCTGGCCAATCCCGAATGACTTGGATCTTGGCTGGATCCACATGCACCCCCTTTCATCAATAATGTATCCCAGATATTGAACCTGGGTCATGCCAAACGTGCACTTCTCCAAATTGGCACACAACTTGTGTTGCCGCAGTGTTTGGAGGACTTGTCGGATGTGGTGAAGGTGATCTTCCCAAGTCTAGCTGAAGATCATAATGTCATCCAAGTACACCACTACAAATGAGTTGGTGAATGGCCGCAAGATGTCGTCCATCATCCTCATGAAGGTTGCGGGAGCATTCATCAACCCGAAAGGCATGAAGAGCCATTCTAAAAGGCCTTCCTTGGCTTTGAAGGCAGTCTTCCACACATCAGAGGGTTCAATTGGTACCTAGTGATACCCAGACTTCAGGTTGATCTTGTTGAAATATTTTGCACCTTTGATTTGGTCCAGAAGGTCATCAATCTGTGGGATTGGGTACCTATTCCGGACAGTGATCTTGTTCAGCTCCCGATAGTCAATACAGAGTCTCCACGTCCCATCCTTCTTATGTACCAACACGATCTGGCTCCCACAGGGTGATGAACTTGGTTTGATGTGACTTTTCTGCAACAGCGCCTGAATCTGCCTCTTGATTTCATCATTCTCCAAAACAGAGCACCGATAGATCAGTCCATTGGGTAGCGGCGCACCTGGGGTCAGATCAATCGGGTGCTTGACCTGACAGTACAAAAGAACCCCTGTGGGTGAGGTGAAGATGTCCCCATACTCCTCCACAACCTTATCCATTTGTTGTTGTCATGCAGAGGAGCCCTGTCTGGAGGTCATGGCCACAGTCTTCTTCTTGCCCTGGGGGCGGATCATCAAGAAAACGAATTTCCTGGTTTGGGAAATGAGCTTACTGCATTGTTTTGCAGTAACTAAAGAGATAGCGGCAGGAGGTGGTACCTCTGGTATCCTGTACAACTTATTTCCCAAAGTAACAATAACAGCACGAGGTCGAGACTCATACACAGCATGACGCTTCCACAAGTATGGTTGTCCTAAAAATACATCAGAAACATCAATAGGAGCAACATCACATAATACCTCATCCGTGAAGGGCTTGATGCTATAAGGAAGGTGGCACTGCTAGCTGACGCGGAGATCTCGTCCTTGGTGAAGCCACCCGATGGTGTATGCATGTGGGTGAGCTGTGGTCGGAAAGCCCAACCGCTTCACGGCGGCTGCTAAAATGAGGTTATTTTGGCTCCCATTGTCAACAATGAACTGTACAGGGGAGCTCTTTACCCACATCTGGGAGTGGAAGAGACGTTCCTCCTCCTCTGGATCTTCCGGTTCCTCCTTCTGGATCTTTGTAGTGGCAACAGTGGCGTTGAGCTCTGCATCAATAATTTGTTTCCATTTTTCATTCCCCTTTTCAGGTTCTGATTCAGAGTCAGAGCATGCATCTGACCCAGAAGCCCTCATCTCGGACACTAGCCACTGCTTGGCCCGACACTCACTTGTGTTGTGAGTGGAGCTCTTATAGAACTCACACCACTTTCCCGTGTCCTTCTTTGGCTTTGCGGTGCTGTTCTTTTCTTGTGGCTTCGATGAGTTGTCTTTAGCCACCATGCCTTGGCTCGGTCCTTTGTTCTGCGGTTTGGAAGCACCTTTCCCTTGCTTTTGATTCGCAGATCCAAAGTCCCGCTTCTTCTGCTTGAATTTCTGCTCAATCTTGGCAGCATACCGGTATGCCGTACCAAGCGAGGAGATGTCGAGGAACTCCATTTCCTCCTGAATGTATCTGTGCAGACAGCTGCGATACTTTAGCACCAAATGTTTTTCTGAATCTTTGATACCCAACTTTGTGCGCAGGGTATGGAACAGATTCGTCAGCTCGTGCACATCTTGATCCCTTTGTTGTCGCAGCGTGGTCCATTGTATGTGCTTGTCCTCATAGCTCCCCACGGGATAGTACTGTTCCTTGACGGCGTCTCGGAAAGAATTCCAAGTTGGTACGGCCGAGAACAGAGAGGGTTCTGTCTGGTCCTTGTTCTCACAGTAGGTTTCCCACCAGTCCTTAACATGGGGGGTAGCTTTGAGGAGTGCAAAATAATCTTCTCCCGGTCTGAAAAGTCATGAACAGAGAAATATCCTTCTAATAGATTCAACCATCTATCTACGGCATCTGCGTCTATTTGACCCTCAAATATGGGAATGTCAAAATTTACTTTTACCTTAAAGGGAGTCGCAACTCCAGAGTGGCTACTGGATGCAGATGCGCCGCCGGTGGGCAGCCGTTGAAGGATCTGAGCAAAGCTATCCATCATCGCGTTCCTTTGTTTTTCGAGGGCCTCCTCGAGCAATATTTTGATAGGATCTCCAGCTCCCTCATCTTTCTTTTCGTCCCCCATGGGCGTCCGTCGAGGTTTGCGAGGCTGATCTTGCAAAGGTTCCACCAGATCAAGCCCTAGCTCCTTATACCCCGACCTCGTTGGGGACATGCAAAGAAGGATCGAGAAAAAAGCAGACCCCTCTGATACCACTGATCCGGATTTATGCAGGAACGCAACAGAATAAACATATAAACATAAATACAGAGATGCAGCGGAAATAACACTTCATTTCATTAATATCAACGAACTGAATTTTGCTTACAGACGGAATGGAAATAAAACTAGCTAGGGCGCTGGTAGCTATCTCTGAGAAGAGATGTGGCGGCTACAGGCCTCTGAACTGTGTTACAATGAGGCTCGAGGGCCTATTTATCATTTAGAAACAATGGGAAATCCTAAACAGCCAAAACCCTAACCCTAGGAGATGAAGCGCCAAAACTATGGGCCCCGTTTGAGTAAATTGGTGTTTCAACTTCCCAGGGGCGTAACTTTGGCATACGATCTCCGTTTGACGCGTACCATACCTCGTTAGAAAGATCTATCCGAGGACTACAAATTTGGAACGGGGAACATGGGTCCATGGACCCATGTTGCCCTCCGTTTTCCCAAAAAAATGTCGTTTAGGGCCTCAAAACGGCTCCGGAAGTTTAGGACCCGAAAAACTGCTAAAAATAGTAAACTGTGCCGAAACTGAAAAACTGAAAGAGACAATGGTGGGGCCCCAAGTGGAATAGGCGGGTGACCACCAATATCCACCTGGATCAAGAAAGATGCCAAAATTAGAGAGTTGCAATATAATTTGGCAAGGGCACAATTTGTCATCTCCTTCCTTGAGCAAGAAAACAAACATTTGAGTGACAAACAAATACTCTTGGAAATGGAGTTGTTGAAGGTCAAGAGGCAAGATATAAAAGGCAAAGCAGTGATGCCACATGATGAGTATGATGACGATGAAGCCCAAGTCACTCAAAAGAGACCTAAAATTGGAGCAGGAAAAACATGAGGTGGAGTAACTCACCTTTGAGGAAAGAATTGCAAGAGAAATCAATGATGACAGAGAATTTTGGCTTGATAGAGTGAACATACACCTGGAGAAGCTTATTCATAAGGCCAACAAGGATAATCAGATGCTGAGGCACATGGCTGATCACTATCACACCAGGAATAATATTTTCAATGTCAAGATTAAACAGTTGCAGGGTAAGCTCAAGGAAACCCTAAACAAGCAAAAGGAGAAGGGTAGACTTGACTCGCTTGTCGATGCCTCTTTGGTATCTTGACATACTTCATCAGGACCTCCTTCAGTAGTTTTGATATTTTTTGGGCAAGTTTTTGGTTTTTTGGGAATTTTGGTAAAATTTCACAGACTTTTTACACAGTCACCCTGCAAAAAGCACAGCGTGGGCCACATTGTGCTTTTTTTGAAGGCCTCTAAATGCTAAAATATCTACATGGTTGGATAGATAATGGTCTCTACATCAAGTTTTGACTACTGTCATTCCAAAAACAGAGTTTTTGACAAGTGGAAAAGGCCAAAAAGCTCCTAAAAAAACACATTTCTACCTCCTTTTCAACCTCACGCTGCGCTTTTTGACCAGTCTTGAGCGATTTCATTTTTTAGGAGCTTCACTCCATATTTTTCAGAGCTTGAAGAAATTTTTGACAACTAGACTAGAATATCATCTTGAGCTCAATTTGGACTTCAGGAAGGTAGTCAAAAGTTGATTTGAAGGCCCATGCTACACTTTTTCCCAGTCACATTGTGCTTTTTACAAGCACGCTACGCTTTTTACAGTTTGTTGATTACTTCAGAATTTTAAAATTTCTTCAATTGATTGATGGATTCCAAAGAGATTTACTGATGTAAATGTAAAAAGTAAATGTAATTAATAATTATGTCTTGTATAGTTACTAGAGGTAGATACATCAAGTAAATATGTAATTTTGGGTCAAGTGAATCAGTTTCATCAAAGATAGGGATGAGTTGGTTAACCTCCCTAGTCATTAGGATTCCAGTTGAGGACTTTGGGGAATAGCTCCACAAGTCATGGATTTTACCCCTGAGAGTGGGGAGAGGTTGTTTTGGTCTATATCTTTAATTTCATTTGTCATTACAAGGTTTGGATGTTGTAGAATTGATCTTTGAACACTAGTGTAATTAGTCATTTTTGGCAGGAACCAATAGACAGAGTTGCAGCTATTTTGGTGGGATTCATGTGGCATGTTTCTTTAGCAGTGTTTCCTCTTATGTTTCCGTATGTTTGAATTTTTTATGCTTTCCATTTTCATGTCATCTTTGAATGTGATTAATTCCTAAGTTAGATAAACATAATTCATTACTTGATGCTCTGTTTTGGAGGAATTGTCATAGTTGTGTTTCATTTTATTCTGATTGAAAATAATTCATGATTTTCATGCTCTTTTTGAAAACCCTAGCAATCTCTCATACTCATCCTGATACTTGAATGTGTTAAATTATATGCCTACCTTGCCCCATTATATCTCTGCAATTCTGATCCTTTGTGCCTTGACCTAGTTCTTCCCTTACCTATTCACCATCCAACACCCAAAATCAATCAATCAAACCCTAGTGCTACTATACCTAGCCTAAAATCCTCATTATCCAGTCAATTTTATTGTGATATTTTGGAGAGATCCATCTCCTTCCTAGTGGGGCTAGCTACTTGGAAAAATACTGGTATGTAGTTACCTTTGTTGGTCTCCTTCTCAGCCTTCGGAGATCTGGTGGAGTGCTAACACATTTCTCATTGGTTCCACTTAGTTGATTTCTATTGATGTCCAAAACTTATGGTTTTAGTATCAATCATCAATCACTCATGTGGCCTAAATGAAAATATACTCAACTTCCCTTGTATATTTCTCATGAACAATACTAATGAGGGATATAGTAAGAAGAATGATAGATAAAGGTTTTACATTACTTAACTGCATGTAATATGTCCAACATTAATTTTCATAAATGGGTTTGAGTAAGTTATTTACTTTAAGTTTACTACTTTCAAACACAAGTGGCATTCTTTCTTGCATTAAAACTACACAAATTCCATGTCCCAAGCATCATATGCTATAACAAAGTCTTTTATGAGGTTTGGGATGGCCAAGATGTAAGTTGTAAACATATACTCCTTGAGCATTTTTAAAGCTTTGGTTGTTTCTTAAGTCCAAATAAAATGTCTCATTTTTTATAATGTTCTTAGAGGTGCTACTATTTGACCATAATTCTTGAATTTCTTGCAATAATAACCTATCAATCCTAACAACCTCTAATATTATTGAAGGTTTTGGGAATTGGCCATTCCATACTATAAGATTTAATTTTGTTTGGGTTCACTTTTACACCTTCATGAGATACAATATGACATAAATATTCCACTACTTAAACCCCGACGACACATTTATAAGACCTTCCATATAGTTGTTTCTCTTCTAGTAGTTTTAATACCATGTCTACATGTTGCATATGTTGTTCCCATAATTCATTGTAGATTAATATGTCATCAAAAAATAAAAACCTAATTTTTCTAAAGGAGGGTTTGAAAATAGAAATCATAAAACTTTGAAATGTTGAAAGTTCATCAGTAGGTCCAAATGGCAATACCAAAAAATTATAAAGGCATTTAGGTGTCTAAAAGCTTGTTTTGGGGATGTCTTATTACCTCATTTTTATTTGATGATATCCTAAATAGAAATTAAACTTTGTAAAGAAAGTTTCCCCTTGAAATTCATCTAATAATCCATAAATGACGTGAATAAATAATTTATCTTAGATGTTCATTTTGTTGAGTTCTATATAATCTAGACACATGCACATGAACCTTGATTTTTTCGAACCATCACCGCTAGTGTAGAGACCATGTCTACATGTTGCATATGATCTTCCCATGATTTTTTGTATATTATTATATACATGTTGGATATGCTCGTTCCACTATTTATCATCCACGGAGCAATGGCTTAGTTGAGTCTTAAAAAAAAAACTTAATTCAAATGAACAAAAAGGTACTATTATGTCTTAAAAGGAATTAGGATGCCCAGCTAAAATATGCACTTTGGGCCAATTGGGTTTCTATCAATAAATCAATAGGAATATCACCTTTCCAATTGGTATATGGGGTTGGTTCCATTTTCCCTACTCAACTTGCCTTTATTGTAATGAAAAATTCGCAAAGTTCATATGAAAAGCCAAATGACTTTACAAGGTGCATATCATTAGCTAATAGAACTCGAACAAGTTAAGGTAAAACTACAAAAATAGCAAGATAAGATGAAAATATTGTTTGACATAAAATCCAAGGAAAGAGAAATTAATTAGGGAGATCTATTATTGAAATCATATGCTCTGTGATAAGATAAAGAAAAACATGGAAAATTTTACTACATGTTTTTAGGACCTTTCAAGATTGTTGAAGCTATGTCCATGGAATATATGTGCTAGGCAGATCCACCTAAAGGGATCACTTCCTATCGACTCAATCACGGATCCTGACCCTAGGAGTGTCAATAAAATAAAACATGTGACCTCTCAATATCAAAGGTGCTTTAACATCAAGGACTTGACCAATTGAGCCAACCCTTGGGGCTCAATATTTTTGAAGATATGGATGGAGAAGTCCCCTCACTGCCTATGAATGGGAAATATTTGAAACATTTCATCTAGTTTTGAAGAACTTAAAAGGTTCTAATTTCATTCTTCACTGTAAATGCTACTTTGAATTTTATGTACAGTACCTAGTTTGGAAATTTCCTTACAACAGTTGACTCCATAACTTAAGGTGAAGGAACTTTGCTACATTTCTCAACATCCCACAAGGAGAGGTTACCCCCATATGGAGTCGATGTTGTAACTTTAAAAAGTTCAAAATGAATTAGGAATAATTTCATAGTATTTTTCTGTAGTTGCAAAAAAAAAAAAAAAGTACTTTCCACCCTTTATTCTTGATTATTAATCATTGCGCAAGTTTTTAGGTGCAACACATGTTCATTATAGATCGATGTCCAAAAATATATATTGAGGGCCCCAGATCATTTTAAGGTTAATGAGAGTGAGGGGTTTCAAATAGTTCTTGAGCGGTATACCATCAAGACATGTGTCACACAGACTTATGTCACCCTCCCCCCGAGTGTCATAAAAAGGCATCTTACCTCCCCCTTGAACGATACCATCCAATGACATAAGTGGTGGGACCATTACCAAACAATGGAGTGCTTCAATGGACAATTATATAGATGAATTGATAGACATGTAAATTTACAACCAACCCAGTTGGCATCCAGGTGTTAGAATATCATTGGTCCATTTGTCATATGCATGAGAATGACATCATCAACAAAAGTTTTAATTTTGAAAATAAAATAGAATTTTCTAATCTAATGTCGGCGCATGTCAAAAAATGAATGTAATAACTGTCAAATGTAAAAATTACATTTCTTCATTTCATTCCATGTAAGCAAGTTGGGTGATTTTTATCCAAGTCATTCAATAATTACATAGCATGGGCTTGAATTTACAAAAATTTGGTATGCACATGGCTAATAAAATGTACAACCAGAAGAACTCTGATACCAACTAACCATTAAATTTGTTTTAGGAAATTAAGAGGCAATTCAGGAAATGTGTTTGTTGCAATATGACTAATTGAATGGATAGGAACAACAACAAAATCATCCATTCGACCTTCCACCACCAGTCACTTTAGCAATCAATCCACTCGAACAAGAAACTTAACAAGGCATTCTTCACAATGACCTTCCATAGCACCAAAAACATCATCTTGACTAAAGAAATCAAAATGGAACAGAAAAGAAGTAGAGAAAAGGCATAAAATGCGAAGAGTCTTTACAAAATTTTGACCACAAGAAGCCTCTAGTACTATCCCCAAGGTAATTTTGACCCATCTACTACTATGGATGCTAAAATGATAGATTTTTACCATGATATAAGAAGATAAAGTATCAAGTGATGAAATAAATTTCTCTAAGACACATCAATGTTAGCAACAAGAAAACGCAAGCAAAGGGCACGGTAAGAATGCAAGTCTACAATCTAGGACAAGCTCAAGATGAGTGTCAAAGACCCAATGATAGGTTGACTCGATTGGTTGAAATATTCAATCCATATTTTGGTTGATAAAAAAATATAGTTTCAAGAGGAAAATAAGAGGCTTGAAATAAACTAAAAAAGTGTCATCCTTAAAAAAGAGCATGATAAATTTGAGCAGACAAAAGAAATCCTACAAGAATTAATCATCCTTCTAAGATGAATTTAGTACTCAACAATTAGCCTACACACTTTTCCTATACTTGTATTAATTTAAAGTTAGTAGACCCTTATTGAGGACTTTACCAACAGAAGGAATTCCACATTTGACCCAAATACTTGTGATGGATTGACTAGGTGAATTCTATAACGAAAACAAGTCGAAGCAAAGCTATTGGAAAGAGCATGACAAATTTAGGCAAAAAAGGAAATCCTAGAAGAAGTAAGTACTCATGCTTCTAACATGAATGTAATCCTCACTAATTGGCTTATGCACTTTGCCAGTACTTGTAATAATTTAAAGTTTGAATATTCCCTTATTGATCACTAAACCAATAAAAGAAATTCCACATTTGACCACATCCTTACGATGGATTGACTAGGAAGATTCAAAGAGAAAAACATATTGAAGAAGAGTCATTGGCCATGGAACATCAAAGGTTCTAGGATGAAAAAATGCGTAGGTAAAAGTAAGCACTTGACTGAGAAAATGAGACAAGTATGGAACGTGCAAGAGAAGTATAATCCACACTTGCAAGTTGTTTAGAATCATTCCATTCTTGAAAAAATAAATTATGTGGTCCAAATTAAGGCATTGGACCTAGAGGGAGAATGAGAATTATAAGAGTGGAAAGATTAACCAAACTTCAAAAAATAATGCCACACATTTATTAACTTTGTACAAATATGTGAAAATCACCCCTACTCCACAACATAAAATGTTAGTTGTTGCTGCAGCTCAACTACAAATTTGAGTTTTTTGGAAAATTACATCTCTGTCCTGACTAACTACTTTTGAAGAACAAGTGCAAACATGAACTACAATAGGAGATCTTTCTGACTATATGGCACAACTCAAGGCAACAAGATAAACACAAACAATAAGAGGAAGGATTAGTTGAAGCCACCACAAGAACCATCCTTAGACACATAAGAAAAATCAACACCTAATTTTATAGCATCTAATCAAGTAGAGCTAGCACCACTAGAAAGTACTTAAACAACACAACTATGAACAAATTAATTTTGTAAAATTGCTTGCACCATAAAATTTTGTAATATTTAAACATATCGATTTTGTAAATTTGTCAGTCTAGAAATTTTGTAACATTGACTCCAGTCTCCCTCCCAATGTTGGGGGGCTTGTTTGACTAGGACAAGTAGCCAACCTTTGTAGTTCTTATGTTGACCGTGAGAATAATTCAACCATGCAATTTTGCTGATTGACCATTGGGCCAGGTCAACTAACCAAGGTAATTAAAAAAAAATCTAAATAATCAATTGATCAATAAGGTATAAATATGTGTAATTGTGAATGTATCAGACTTAGTGGTGCTTGTTCTCAAATAATCAAAGGTACCCATTTCGAGCTCCACTACTACTATATACTCTAGCTCTTTATATATGTGCACACTTATATATTATTTTATGTTGTTTTATATATATTGTTACATATGTGCTCTATTGATAATTATTCTGTGCAATCCCTTATATTACAATAGTTGGGTTCTTACACTCGAAATTAAAGTGAAATTTGATTAAGTAATAGGTAGATCCCAAAACCCATCTAGCCCAATAGATCCAACATTGTAATAAATTACGTAGAGTTGATTTTTAAGTTTGAAAATTTGTGTTGATAACTTTATGAAATAAATACCTATGAAAGTCGCATTAACAACTACAGGAGCTCCACCTTGGAACAACATCTAGGTCATTGGGAAGCACATGTATTAATTCTAAGAGATAACGAGATCCACAGTAAAAGAACATGCTTCCTCTATCATTTTGCAATGTATCCATTCTTGATCCGCTTTTGCATTTACCTTCCCCATTTCATTGGTATGGTATACTTTAAATTTCAAACTTTTTATTACACCATAATAAATTAAGGACACCTTACAACCAATATAGATTAGCAGTGTAACATAATGACATTAATACATCAAAATGAAAAAGAAATACAAGTTCATAATATATTATAAAAATTAAAAATTAAAAATTATGTGTATGATTTTTGCAAATAAATTATGTAGGAAATTTTGAAACATCCAATGTCTTTGAGTGGATAGTCTACCCATCATGAGGAATAAATGAAGCATGAATGTTCGAAAATAGTACTAAGGTATGAATATATAGGGTAAAATAAAAATATTATCTTTAGAGAAAATGAAAGAAAGCTAAAGTGAATAATGAATACATGTTTAATTAAAAGTAATCATTAGGAAGATAATTATAAAATTAAAACAAAGATTTTTAATAGGAATCAGAAATAAGAACAATGGAAATCAAAGAGATCCAGTAATAAATAAAATAAACCAAATAATAAAAAACAAATAAATTAAACATAGAATTATAAAGAAACAATATTTTAAGAGGAAAGGAAAGGAAAAGAAAGGGTTGCAAGGGGCTAAAAGGAAAGTTGAATTTTTAATTGAAATCCAAGGAAGAGCCAAATTAGATAAAAATAGAAATAATTAGGGCTTAGTGATCAAGGCAATGAATAATGGACTTCAAAGAATGTATTAGTATGTTGTCATCTTCGCGATTAAAATTATTCAAAGGAGTGCTCAACAATTGGTGATATATAGATGTGGTTGTGGGTTGTGTCAATAATATGTTTTTTGAGAAGGGATTTAAATGATTTACTTTTTTGGCTATGTTTTATTTGACACAAGAACAAGGTATTCAATAAACTCATAGGCCAACCAATAAATCCTTTTGCTTAGGATGCAATCTTAATTCTAAAGATTCCCCCTCTTCTCCAACTCGATTTTTATAGAAATAAATTGAAATTTGTAGTTGCTAATGAAATCACACTAAAATCAATAGACACAAATTTCTTATACTAAATTCTGCAAGAAGAAAACTAACAATAGAAACACATGCATTTGTTTAATCATAATGAACACAATTTTTATCGGGGAGCCCAACTGGGGAAAAACCCTCATATGTTTGTATTATATCAAATGAGAACAATGATCTATTAAAATGACTGCTTCAATCCTTGAAGCTCAATCTGCACTGAAATATTGATCTCTTCCTCCCGAGTCTTATCTGGCAAATACTTAGCCAAATATAGGCCTCTTTCTCCTCCTATTTCCTTGTGTAATTCCTCGGGAAATTACCTCCTAAAGAATACCAAAATCTCTTAATTTCTTGCATAATTCCCAAGAGAAAAGCCTCACCTCCTACATGAAAACTTTGTACACTCAACAATATACAACAATAAATACAATTATGCCTTTCCCCTCCACTAAACTAGGAAATTTGAATTGCATGCATGACTAGAACTATTTTTAGTAGATTGACTAGTTAACTCAGAGATCTGTGAGTTAACAATAGTTACAACTACTCAACTAAATTCATATAGACTCTAGACTAGAGCTCAGGTAACTAAGTTTCACTAACTATAAATCCACTAGATTGCTATATTTTAGCAATCAACTCTTGCACAACTCTACTTCTTGCCCACAAACTCGAATTAACTGACTTGGACATGTCACTCCTGCTAAATGCAACTCAAGCGATCATGTTGATGTGGAAATTATAATTTATCCATTTTACTAAGGCAGAAGTCAAATGAAGCCTTTTATTGCTAAAATTTAACACTCCCTCTTAGCAATAAAAGAGTTTTGTATAACCATAATCTTGCTCCTGTGGAACTCGAAATTGCCTCTTGACAAATCCTTTGTCAAAATTTTGGCATGCTACTCCTTTGTAGGAATGTATTGTAACACAACTAACTCTCCCTCTCATTTTAGTTTTTGCTACTGTAATAACTGCAACTAAGAAGCATCCAAAATACTAAATCAATTGTGTCTTTATGCTGCAACTGTCTCCCAAGATCTTACTGCGTCAACTGACATTAATCCTTATGATATTGAATATTTTGGGCCCATGTAGCAAGGGTAATGATCCATGAGAAGAGTATATTGCAACTTTTGTTTCTCTCCTATGGACCCTGCCCAAATATTTTCAACTCTAAGACTAAGGATCTACATCGCCCTACCTCACTCCTGAAGGTATAGTTGCATACATGTCAAAATCTACCTCTAGCTTGAAAATATTTTTAACTCGAACACCAATTTTTGTTTACTTGTCTAGTAAAAAAATGCTTCGGATATGCCTTCTCTCTATTGAACACTGCATCATATCCTTTGTCTTCAAGTACAATTACATAAATTATATATTTCTTCAGACCATGTGCATACATTACATTCTTTAGATGAATATGAGAGCTTGACTCCCTCTTAAAGCTGACAATGTCAATCCCTTTGGTACTATATCTCCCATCATCTCCAAGCTTTATGTGTAATTGTAGATCCTTCTCCTCTAAGTTGTTGAAGAAATCCTTATCTCCTTGCATATGAAATGAAGCACCAACGTCTAAGTACCACTCACTCCCTCTTACTAACCTTTCCATGTAAGCAATGAGGTTTAAATCCAACTTGAATTTTGATTTGAGAGCATCTCCTCCTATTGTTGCTGCAGGTTCATTACTGGAATTATTATGTGGACACTTGATTGCATAGTGTCCATACTCATGGAAATAATTCTTGCCAGGGTTATGGCTGGATTATGCCTCACCTTGGGCCTTAGTTCCTTTTCCAACTAGAGAAAATTATTATTCCTCGCCAGTTTTGGATGAGACTCCATGTCTAGTGTTTCTTGTAATCTCCTCCTGCACCAAGTCAGACCAAAGTCTCTCCCAATTTGGGAGTTTGTCTCTTCCATTAACTGGATTCTAATAGTTGTGCTAGGACTTCTAAAGACCGAGAATTTCTAAGCTCGCTAATTCATATGGTTCAAGAGTCTATCCAACTCATTAAGTTCATCACTAACCTGAGTGACTATGGATAGGTATTGAACAATGGTTTCATTTTTTTGCATTTGAATATTCCTGAGCTTATATTTCAATGCCAATTTCCTAGCATCATTGTTGCTTTCAAATAACTCTGAGAGGGTTTTCCACATTGCATAAGAAATATTCTTGTCATGCAAACTCAAAACCACATGGTCTTTGACTCCCTCTGGGATAATCCTCCTGGATTTTGTTGTGTCTTTCTTCCACTGATCCAATTGTTGTGCATTTGATGTTTTTGGTTTTGGAATGTCATTTTGTGTGTACTCTAATAACCCATTTTCATCCAAAACAGCTACCATTTTTCCCTTCCATGCAATGGAATTTGAAATTCCCTCCAAAGCACAGTCAAGCCTCAATCCATAGAAAGACATTGTTCCTGCACTGGAGATAATTCTTGCAGCACAACTATGTAATTCAAAATTTCTCTGAGAGATGATTGGGAATCTGATTAGCTCTGATACCATATAGAAATAACTCAAAATTTTCATCTACAAATGAAATCACATTAAAATCAATAAACACAAATTTCTTCTACGAAATTATGTGGAAAGAAAAGTGACAATAGAAACACATGCAATCATTCAATCACAATGAACACATTTTTTATTGGGGAACACAACTGGGGAAAACCTCCTTAGTTTGTATTATATAAGATGAGAATAATGATCTATTACAATTACTACTTCAATCCTTGAAGCTTAATCTACACTGTAATATTGATCTCTTCATCCTGAATATGCTCTAGAAAATACTTAGCCAAATCTAGGCATCCTACTCCTCCTATTTCCTTGCTAAATTAGCTCCTAAAGAATACAAAAAGCTCTTATTTTCTTTCAAAATTCCCAAGAGAAAATCCTCATGTGCTACATGCAAACTTTGTACACTCAACAATATACAACAATAAATACAATTATGCCTTTTCCCTCCACTCAACTGGGCACTTCGAATTGCATGCAAGACTAGGAATATTTTTAGTAAATTGACTAGTTAACTCAGAGATCAATGAGTTAAAAACATTTAAAAATACTCAACTAAACTCATACTAACTCTATTCTATACTAGAGCTCAGATAACGGAGTTACACTAACTATAACTCCACTATATTTCTAGATCTTAGCAATGAACTCATGCACTACTTTACTTCTTTCCCACAAACTCGAATTGGTTGACTTAACTAATTGACTTGTCCATGTCACTCCTCCTAACTTCAACTCAAGTCATCCTATTTTTTGGGTATGTGTTATATTCTTTCCACGACTAGTCCCACGTGGACCCAAGGATGGGGGGCAGACCCAAAGAAGTTGGGCGGACCTACCCATGGTTTTTTGCAAGGGTATTTCACATGGTTTTGGGCATGATAGTTTTCTACCCATGGTATTTTGTAGATATGTTCAAGCAAACTAAGATTATGTTCTCATTTGGGTTAATGGATTAGGGTTTATAAATCCCTCGGCATGTATATATGTGTTGTAACATTGAAAGGAATATAATAAAAAATAAATCTAGTAGTCCTGGTTTTGGGATCCAAGGGAAAATATGTGTATATTTGTTTTATGTTCTCGCCATTGTTTATTTTTATGTTTTAAGAATTCACTTGGAGGTAATTTTTATATAGGGTTAAAACCTACATTTGGAAACAAAATTGTTTAAGTTTAAAGGGGATTCCTTTGCTACTAAGGGGGGGCCTATTTAGTAGGAGATTTGTGTAATCGATTCTTACGGTGAAAATAGATGGAGAATAGTGGAAATATAGAAATAAAGAAATTCAATGGTCAGAGTTTTGAGTTGTGGAAGCTCAAGATACAAGATCTGTTTGTGGACTGAGATCAGTTGATTCTTGTAGATCCAGTGATCTGAAAGGACTGTATTAGTTTGTTGTGCTAAGTGTCTTTTCAGTTATAAAATATGTACATATTTGTCTACATTTGTTTGCTTAAGGATTGAGGAATTTAACCATGAAACATAGATGAAATTATGAGTTTTAAGCATGTAAAGAAGCCTAAATAGCGCTAAACAACAGTGTATAATAGAGAAATAAGATCACACATAAAATTTACACAGCAGGCATGATGAAGCAGTTCACCCCTCCTGGGCTATATCTGTTGGTCCAGCTCCCAATCGCATGTCCATCTTTTCATTATGCTCAAAATGTAAATACATGTGTTTACAAGCCTCCAATGGTTGTTTTCCCTGCACGAATGGCTCGAAAATGCTCAAATTAGTCTAATTAGACTCTTTTTTCACCCAAATTGGTCAAAAATTGACCTCCCTAGCCATTTTCCCATTGACAGCTATAAATGCTCCACTAAAACTAGAAAAATGCACTTGCTCGCAGGTAATTTGGCAATTTTCCGAAAATATTTGGTGGCGCTTAACCTCCACCAGTCCTAACATTAACATATATGTTTATGGTTAAGGGGAGGGGATGGACACATGCCAACCCCTGCAATCCCTACGGTTCTGCTAACTGCCGAACGAAACTCCACTTGGAACTGGAGTCGCTCCTTTAAACCCAGAGTTAGAACCAGAATAACCACAACCACGCAGAAATATTTGGGTGATGGATTTCATGTGATAACCATGAGTTTTTAATGCCGTGGGTTTTAAGAATTGTCGGAGTTAATACATAACCACCGAAGCAAATATAAATGTGAACAGGATTGAGTTTAATGTCATGGTTTTGTCAAATTTAACAACAAATGTCGCGGTGTTGTTTGCAATTCATGTGACCATTAAAAATGGGGCCATCAGCGGTTCCCCCCCCCCCCCCTTATGCAACCATTGTAAAATTTAAATAGCACTAGTGCACTATAAGGTTAAGACTTAAGTGGTAGCTCGGACGGTGGAGCTCTTTGCTGGCGCACTAGAGGTCACGAGGTCAAACCCCTCAAACCTCAACAAAATTTTACAACACTATACAGGGGACACATGGCAGCCTCAGGGCTGGCCACATATCACCCATTCATTGGCCCAAAATATAACAACGTACCATCCATAAACAAATCACATAACGCCACTTGGCATTCACTAGTTGGCTTGGGAAAACAGCATATTCTAGGGAATATTCCACATTTTGTTGACTGTACTTGCATGTTTACTGGGCATCCCAGTCACCCCTGTCACAAAATTTTTATTTGTTTGGGAAATCGATCATAACACGATATCTCCCTTATACAACATCGGTTTTTCGAACTGTTCATGGCGCCGAAATCATAACGACGAGATCTACCTGGTCGCTTAGGTTCGGTACAGTTTCGATCACTTTTTATTTTGAGTAAAATTCATGATCTCCTGCTCACACCTCCCCATTGGGAAGCTTTTAGACCTCAAAATACTTTGATTACCTATTCAGTATATTAGGGTATAGCACCCTCACCTTTCCAACTTCCATCCACTTTTCCTTGCTTGGCTTACTGCCTTTGAGCTCAACTCGAAGGTATTTGACACTTCCCCTCTTAGATGCTCTTGTCCTCCTATCAAGGATACAATCCTCCTTGAGCTCATCCAAAAATTCTGGTGAGAAATCTTCGATAGAAGGCAATTGGACATCACTCCCTTGATCATCGATCCAAGGTGGCTCATACAAACGTAAATTTTCAACATTAACAATTGAATACATTTGCATATATGAAGGCAAGTCAAGTTGAAATGCATTGTTACCAAATTTCTTGATGATATTGAATGGACCATAGTGAATGGGCTTGAGATTTTTACCTTCTCCTTGCATCCTTTCTTTGTTTATGTGCAACCATACCTCATCTCCTTCTTGAAACTTGTGATCAAATCTATGTTTTTCATGCCTCTCCTTGTATTTTCTTTGACTCCTCTCAAGTTGTTCTTGAACTTGTTGATGAATAATCTGAATTTTCTAAATGAACTTTCGAGCCTTGTCAATATCACTATGCCCATCAATTGCAACATCCTTCTCAAAGATGAATTCTAATGGCAATTTTGGCAAATAACCAAGGCATGCTTCAAAAGGTGAAGTATTTGTAGAAGAGTGTTTGGTCGGGTTGTAAGCATGTTGAATGTAATGCAGTTGTTCATCCCACAAGTTGGGATGTTTGCTGCAATATCCTCTCAATAGATGCACAATAGTTTTCTTCACCACCTCGGTTTTGCCATCAATTTGCGGATGAAAAGCAGTACTCTTTTTCAACTTTGTGTCCATCATCTTCCAAAGATTGGACCAAAAATTCCCAATGAACCTAGAATCCCCATCACTAACAATAGAAGTTGGCAATCCATAATGAACCCATAGATGTTGAAAATAAAGTTCAATAGTTTATTCAGCAGTTATGGTTTTCTTACATGGCATAAGTATACACATTTTACTAAATCTATCCACAACTACATAAAGATAATCATGATGTTTTCTTGATATAGGTAGACCTCAAACAAAGTCCATGGAAACACTCTCCCATGGCCTTGATGGTACCGGTAGTGGTGTGTACAACCCAAGCTTCCTATTGCTAGGCTTGCTTGTTGCACACATAGAACAACCTCTTATAAAACGTGACACACTATCTATATTGCGAGGCCAATAGCAATACCTCTATAGATGTGCCACTGTTTTTCTTACCCCAAAGTGTCCAGCAATAAGAGATGAATGAGCCTCTCTCATGACACTAAGCCTCTCTCCTTGTGGTATATATAGCTTGCCCAAATGAAACAGCAAGTTGTTATGCATGTGATAATCATTTTCCTCAACTTGATTCCCTTCACTCAAACTAGCATACACATCTCGAAAATCAACATCATGTGCATATTGTTCTATGTAGCTCTCATGTACAATAGAATCATTTTTAAGTAAAGTATAAGCAATTATGATTGGCCTTGAAATCATATCAGCAAATTTATTGAAAATACCTTTCTTGTACCTTATAACCAAATGAAACTGTTGAAGGAACCCATCCACCTGAAATGTCGTCATTGCTACAATTCTGTTTGCGACTACAAGTACTGTAATGGTTGGTGATTGGTATGTATAATTGTCTCTTCACTCATCAAGTAGTGTTTCCACTTCTTGACTCTTTGTAAAAACACATACAACTTTTTGAATGTTTCAGAATGAAAAGCGATAGGCTTACCATGCTGCAAAAGAACTGTGCCCATGGCATAATCACTAGCATCGGTTTATATCTCAAATGGTCGTCTCAAATTCGGTAATGCAAGGAATGGAGCTAAAATAATATTATCTTAAAGCTTCAAAAGCTTGCTACTGTTTGCCTCCCCATTGGAAGCCTTTCTTCACACTTGGCACTGCATGCATAGGAGCTTCTATGGCAGAAAAGTTAGCAATAAAATTTCTCCAATACTGAGTTGCGCCTAAAAAAATTCTTACCTCAGTTACTGTTTTAGGAGTGGGCCAATTCAAAATGGCTTCCACTTTAGAAGGATCAATTCTCAACTCACCTCCTCCTACAATGTGTCCCAAATAAACCAAAGAAGTCTTTCCGAACTCACACTTTGACATCTTAAGAAATAATCTCTTTCTTAAAAACATCAAGCACCCTTTTCACATGCAAGACATGTTCTTCCCTTGTTTAGCTAAAAATTAGTATATCATCTAAATACACAATCACAAATTCATCAAGAAATGGACGCAAAAAATTATCCATAATACGCATGAAAGTTGTCGGTGCATTACACAAACCAAATGGCATAACCAACCACTCAAAGAGTCCTTATTTGGTTTTGAATGCAGTCTTCCATATATCACTTTCTGCAATTCTTAATTGATGATATCCACTTCATAAATCTAACTTAGTGAAAAAATTTGCTTCTTTCAGCTGATCAAGCAAATCATCTATCCTTGGGAGTGGGTATCGATTCTTTACCATTATCTTGTTCAAAGCTTTGAAGTCTACACACATGTGCCAAGTCCCATATTTCCTCGGAATCAAGATTATGGGTGAACCACATGGCGAAGTGTTTGGCCTTATGAGTCCCTTGTCCAACATGTCCTTGATTTGCCTCTTCATTTCAGCATTCTCCATTATTGACATGTGATACATGTCGATGTTTGGAATAGGACAATCTTGCTGCAACTGAATCTCATGTTGAATCTCCCTTTTTGGAGGCAATCCTGTGGCTCCTGAAACATCTCATGATGTGCATCAACTACATCATATAAATCTGATTTTAACTTAGGATCACAATCCTCAAATGATTCATGACTAACATCAGCTTTAGGCTTAATCATAATAAGAAAAAAATTCTTACTTGAATTAACTAGAATTTTTACATGTCTAGCATCTACCATAGCAATATTTGTCCTCTTGCGATGTGCTCTAACAATGTACTCCTTTCCATCTTTGAATAAATGGAATTTGTTCTCATGGTGATGGAAGATCGCTTTCTTGTCATACAAGTAAGGACTACCCAAGACAATACATGTAATATAAATCATAACCACATCTAATTCAATTGTGTCAAAAAAATGTGCAATTATTGCAAACCGCAATATGCACTTATTTGAAACCTGTAAATTTGCATCCTTACAAATCCACCCAAGTGGATATGGTTTTGGATGTGGAATGGTCTCAAGATTAAGTTTCTTGACCAATTATTCATATATTGAGTTTGCTTGTGACCCATTGTCAAGCAGTGTGTAAATCTTGGTATGTTTGGATATGACCCTTACATGAAACAATTCAATTCTCTCTTCTTAATTTGTAGCTTGTATGTGACAGTTTGATGTACTAGTACTAGTTTTAGTTTCAATTTCTTTCCCCTTCATGTTCTTCAATCCCATGGCTGTAATTTTAGATTCATCACCTGAATCCTCTCCTAAATCATGTTGAGTTGTAGCTGCAGTTTTTTGTTTCACTTTATTGTTCTAATGTTTGGGACTCTTTTTAGGATGCAATTTCCAACAATTTTTCTCATCATGGCCTTCTCTTGAACAATGTTTACAGACCACTTTTTCTCCCTCTTTCTTGATAGATGCATTCTTTTTGCCCTTACCTTTTTAGGTCTTATCATTGTTTTTCCCTCTAGCTTCTAAATGTGTGGCATGAACACAAAATTCATCTAGACTTGTGGGGTTAAACATGACGATAGTATGTTTTAGGTAGCTATGTAAGCCTCCTATGTACTTGAGCAAATTATCTTGGCTCTACAAATATACCCCGAATAAGAGAGCTCTTCTCCTAAATTCTTGGGTGTATTCTTGCACATTCTGTCCTTTCAATTGAAATCCATGAAGAGGTGGATCCCAAAGAAGAAGAAAGGGTGTACAGGAAATAATTCCTTGACATGACTAAGATGGTGAGAATCCTTTATCAAGAAAGGAATGAGAGACTAGAAGGAGAAGGATCCAAACTTCACAAGGAAGGATAGGGATCATCAGGAGGTCAAAATGATGAAGATAAATCAAACAAGGGCAATGGAGGAAATGGAGGCAGTGGAAAATCACCATCCTCACCCTCATCATCATCATCATCCTCTACTTATATTCACTACATCAGCAACACAAGTCAAAGAACACTGGTAAAAGTCATTTTCTAAAACTTTATGGTAAGTTTGAATTGCCAATGTTTAAGGGTGAAGTCAATGTAGAAAAGATTCATAATTGGATTAGGAAACTGGAGGTTTATTTGAGAATTCATAACCTTCATGATGATGAAATCCAATTAGCTTCATTGAGAATGGAAGGTGCAATACTTGTTTGGTGGGAATCCAAGACAAAGGAGGAGATAAAGAAGCATGGTAAGATTATCCTATCATGGACTAATTTCATTACTACAATAAAACAACCATTTTATCAAGTATCTCATATGCAGAAAGTCGTAATGAACTGGAAAAATTTTAGACTCCTTCTCCTGGAGGCTTGCTTAATGTTGCTTCTGCTTCTTTTAGAGGTGAAATAGGTGGTTGAGAAAGTGGCAATCTTGCCCTCCTTTGTTGTGGCTCACTTTGAGACCCTCTTGCTTCCCCCAATTTTCCTTCTCCTCTCTTAAGCTTGAGCCTAGTAAGCATGTGAAAACTTGAAAAAAATTAAACAAATATTTGCACACAAAAACACCAAAGAATAAACTCTAGCTCTGATACCAACTTGATCTGAAAGGACTGTATTAGTTTGTTGTGCTAAGTGCCTTTTCAGTTATAAAATATGTACATATTTGTCTCCATTTGTTTGCTTAAGGATTGAGTAATTTAACCATGAAACATAGATGAAATTATGAGTTTTAACCATGTAAAATTTCGGTAGATCAGGTAGATCTCGTCGTTATATCTCCCCGTACAGTTTCGATCACTTTTAATTTTGAGTAAAATTCGTGATCTCCTGCTCACACCTCCCCATTAGGAAGCTTTTAGACCTCAAAATACTTTGATTACCTACTCAGTATATGAGGGTATAGCACCCTCACCTTTCCAACTTCCATCCACTTTTCCTTGCTTGGCTTTCTGCCTTTGAGCCCAACTCGAAGGTAGTCGACACTTCCCCTCTTAGATGCTCTTGTCCTCCTATCAAGGATACAATCCTCCTTGAGTTCATCCAAAAATTCTGGTGAGAAATATTTGATAGAAGGCAACTGGACATCACTCCCTTGATCATCGATCCAAGGTGGCTCATACAAACGTAAATTTTCAACATTAACAATTGAATACATTTTCATATATGAAGGCAAGTCAAGTTGAAATGCATTGTTACCAAATTTCTTGGTGATATTGAATGGACCATAGCGAATGGGCTTGAGATTTTTACCTTCTCCTTACATCCTTTCTTTGCTTATGTGCAACCATACCTCATCTCCTTCTTGAAACTTGTGATCAACTTTATGTTTGTCATGCCTCTCATTGTATTTGCTTTGAATCTTCTCAAGATATTCTTGAACTTGTTGATGAATAATCTGAATTTTCTCAATCAACTTTCGAGCCTTGTCAATATCACTATGCCCATCAATTGCAACATCCTTCTCAAAGATGAATTCTAATAACGATTTTGGAAAATACCCAAAGCATGCTTCAAAAGGTGAAGTATTTGTAGAAGAGTGTTTGGCCGGGTGGTAAGCATGTTGAATGTAATGTAGTTGTTCATCCCACAAGTTGGGATGTTTGCTGCAATATCCTCTAAATAGATGCACAACAGTTTTCTTCACCACCTCGGTTTTTCCATCAGTTTGCGGATGAAAATCAGTACTCCTTTTCTTTGTGTCCATCATCTTCCAAAGATTGGACCAAAAATTGCCAATGAACCTGGAATCCCTATCACTAACAATAGAAGTTCGAAATCCATAATGAACCCATACATGTTGAAAATAAAGTTTAGCAGTTTGTTCAGCAGTTATGGTTTTCTTACATGGCATAAATATACACATTTTACTAAATCTATCCACAACTACATAAAGATAATCATGATATTTTCCTGATATAGGTAGACCTCCAACAAAGTCCATGGAGACACTCTCCCATGGCCTTGATGGTACCGGTAGTGGCGTGTACAACCCAAGCTTCCTATTGCTAGGCTTGCTTGTTGCACACATTGAACAACCTCTTATAAAACGTGACACACTATCTATCATGTGAGGCCAATAGCAATACCTCTGTAGATGCGCCACTGTTTTTCTTAACCCAAAGTATCCAGCAATAAGAGACGAATGAGCCTCTCTCATGACATTAAGCCTCTCTCCTTGTGGTATATATAGCTTTCCCAAATGAAATAGAAAATTTGTATGCATGTGATAATAATTTTCCTCAACTTGATTCCCTTCACTCAAACTAGCATACACATCTTGAAAATCAACATCATGTGCATATTGTTCTATGTAACTCTCATGTACAATAGAATCATTTTTAAATAAAGTAGAAGCACTTATGATTGGCCTTGAAAGCATATCAACAAATTTATTGAAATAACTTTCTTGTACCTTATAACCAAATGAAACTGTTGAAGGAAACCCATCCACCTGAAATGTCGTGATTGCTACAATTTTGTTTGCAACTACAAGTACTGTAATGGTTGGTGATCAGTATGTATAATTGTCTCTTCACCCATCAATTAGTGTTTCCACTTCTTGACGCTTTGTACCAACGCATACAACTCTTTGTCATATGTAGGATAATTAGTTACAGCACCACTGAATGTTTCAAAATGAAAAGTGATGGGCTTACCATGCTGCAAAATAACTGTGCCCATGGCCTAATCACTAGCATCGGTTTATATCTCGAATGGCTGTCAAATTCGGTAATGCAAGGAATGGAGCTAAACTAATCTTATATTTTAAAGCTTCAAAAGCTTGCTACTATTTTCCTCCCCATTTGAAGCCTTTCTTCATACTTGGCACTGCATGCATAGGAGCTGCTATGGCAGAAAAGTTAGCAATAAACTTTCTCCAATACTGAGTTGTGCCTAAAAAAATTCTTACCTCGATTACTGTTTTAGGAGTGAGCCAATTCAAAATGGCTTCCACTTTAGAAGGATCAATTCTCAACTCGCCTCCTCCTACATTGTGTCCCAAATAAACCAAAGAAGTATTTCTGAACTCACACTTTGATATCTTAAGAAATAATCTCTTTCTTCAAAACATCAAGCACCCTTTTCACATGCAAGACATGTTCTTCTATTGTTTTGCTGAAAATTAGTATATCATCTAAATACACAATCACAAAGTCATCAAGAAATGGATGCAAAACATTATCCATAATACGCATGAAAGTTGTCAGTGCATTACACAAACCAAATGGCATAACCAACCACTCAAAGAGTCCTTGTTTGGTTTTGAATGCAGTCTTCCATATATCACTTTCTGAAATTCTTACTTGATGATATCCACTTCGTAAATCTAACTTAGTGAAAAAAAATTATTCTTTCAGTTGATCAAGCAAATCATCTATCCTTGGGAGTGGGTGTCGATTCTTTACCGTTATCTTGTTCAAAGCTCTGAAGTCTATACACATGCGCCAAGTCCCATCTTCCTTCGAAATCAAGACTATGGGTGAACCGCATGGAGAAGTGCTTGGCCTTATGAGTCCCTTGTCCAACATGTCCTTGATTTTCCCCTTTATTTCAGAATTCCCCATTATTGACATGTGATACATGTCGATGTTTGGAACAGGACAATCTTGCTGCAACTGAATCTCATGTTGAATCTCCATTTTTGGAGGCAATCCTGTTGGCTCCTAAAACATCTCATGATGTGCATCAACTACATCATATAAATCTGATTTTAAATTAGGATCACAATCCTCAAATGATTCATGATTAACATCAGCTTTAGGCTTAATCATTAGAAGAACAAAATTCTTACTTGAATTCACCAGCCTTTTTACCTATCCAGCATTTACCATAGAAATATTTGTCTTCTTGCGATGTGCTCTAACAATGTACTCCTTGCCATCTTTGAATAAATGGAATTTTTTCTCATGGTGATGGAAGATCGCTTTCCAATTATACAAGTAAGGACTACCCAAGACAATACATGTAATATCAAGCAGAACCACATCTAATTCAATTATGTCAACAAAATGTGCAGTTATTGCAAACTGCAATATGCACTTCTTTGAAACCTGTAAATTTGCATCCTTACAAATCCACCCAAGTGGATATGGTTTTGGATGTGTAATGGTCTCAAGATTAAGTTTCTTGACCAAGTATTCATATATTGAGTTTGCTTGTGACCCATTGTCAAACAATGTGTAAATCTTGGTATGTTTGGATATGACCCTTACATGAAACAATTCAATTCTCTCTTCTTCATTTGGAGCTTGTATGTGACATTTTGATGTACTAGTACTGGGTTTAGTTTCAATTTCTTTCCCCTTCATGTTCTTCAATCCCATGGCTGTAATTTTGGATTCATCACCTGAATCCTCTCCTAAATCATGTTGATTTGTAGCTGCAGTTTTCTGTTTCACTTTGTTGTTCTGATGTTTGGGCCTCTTTTTAGGATGTAATTTCCAACAATTTTTCTCATCATGGCCTTCTCTTGAACAATGTTTACAGACCACTTTTTCTCCCTCTTTCTTGACGTATGCATTATTTTTTCCCTTACCTTTTGAGGTCTTATCTTTGTTTTTCCCCTTAAAAGGTTTCTTCCTACCCTCATTAGAAATGTTTTTCCCTCTAGCTTCTAAATGTGTGGCGTGAACACAAACTTCATCTAGACTTGTAGGGTTAAACATGATGATAGTATGATTTAGGTAGCTATGTAAGCCTCCTATGTACTTGAGAAAATTATCTTGGCTTTGCAAATCTACCCCTAATAAGAGAGCTCTTCTCCTAAATTCTTGGGTGTATTCTTGCACATTCTGTCCTTTCAATTGTCTAAAATTTTTCCAGTTCATTACGGCTTTCTGCATATGAGATAATTGATAAAATGGTTGTTTTATTGCAGTAATGAAATTAGTCCATGATAGGATAATCTTACCATGCTTCTTGATCTCCTCCTTTTTCTTGGCTTCCCACCAAACAAGTGTTGCGCCTTCCATTCTCAATGAAGCTAGTTGGATTTCATCATCATGAAGGTCATGAATTCTCAAATAGACCTCCAATTTCCTAATCCAATTATCAAGATTTTCTGCATTGACTTCACCCTTATACATTGGAAAGTCAAACTTAACATCAAGTTTTAGAAAAGGACTTTTACCAGTTTTCTTTAACTTTTGTGGCTGATGTACTGAAGATGAAGTAGAGGATGATGATGATGATGAGGGTGAGGATGGTGATTTTCCACTGCCTCCATTTCCTCCATTGCCCTTTTTTTATTTATCTTCATCATCATGACCTCCTGATGATCCCTATCCTTCCTTGTGAAGTTTGGATCCTTCTCCTTCTAGTCTCTCATTCCTTTCTTGATAAATGATTCTCACCATCTCAGTCATGTCAAGGAATTCTTTCCTGAACACCCTTTCTTCTTCTTTGGGATCCACCTCTTCATGGATTTCTCCTTCTCCTGGAGGCATGCTTAATGTTTCTTCTACTTCTTTTAGAGGTGAACTAGGTGGTTGAGAATGTGGCAATCTTGCCCTCCTTTTTTGTGGCTCACTTTGAGACCCTCTTGCTTCCCCCAATTTGTCTTCTCCTCTCTTAAGCTTGAGCCTAGTAAGCATGTGATGATCTAGGTGGATATTGGTGGTCACCTGCCTATTCCACTTGGGGCCCCACTATTGTCTCTTTCAATTTTTCAGTTTCGGCACAACTTACTATTTTTAGCAGTTTTTCGGGTCCTGAACTTCCGGAGCCATTTTGAGGCCCTAAACGACGTTTTTTGGAAAAACGGAGAGCAACATGGTTACATGGACCGATGTCCAAAATTTTTAGTCCTCAGATAGATCTTTCTAACGAGGTATGGTACGCGTCAAACGGAGATCGTATGCCAAATTTATGCCCCTAGGAAGTTGAAACACCAATTTACCCAAATGGGGCCCATAGTTTTAGTGCTTCATCTCCTAGGGTTAGGGTTTTGGTTGTTTAGGATTTCCCATTGTTTCTAAATAATAAATAGGCCCTCAAGCCTCATTGTAATCGCTTCGCAGTTTTAGAATGCTTACACATCTTAGTTCTCGCAGATACCCATCAGCCGCCTTAGCTAAGCTTAGTCGTCCTCGTCCGTAAGAAATTTCCGGGGCCCTTGATATTAATGAATGAAGTGTTATTTCCGCCCATCTTAAAGCTTCATGGCCGTGTTTATTCCGTTGTATTCCCGCACAACCGGGACTGGTATCGCGGGGTCTACTTTTTCTCGATCTCTTCTTTGCATGTCCCCACCCAGATCGGGTATATGAGCAGGGGCTCGTATCCGTGAAATCCGAAGATCAACCTCGCAAACCCCGATGGACACCCATGGGGGACGAAAAGAAAGATGAGGGAGAAGGAGATCCTATCAAAATATTGCTCGAGGAGGCCCTCTAAATACAAAGGAATGCAATGATAGATAACTTTGCCCAGATCCTTCAACGGCTGCCCACCGGCGGCGCATCTGCATCCAACAGCCACTCTGGAGGTGCGACTCCTTTTAAGGTACAAGTAAATTTTGACATTCCCATATTTGAGGGTCAAATAGATTCAGAAGTCGTAGATAGATGGTTGAATCTATTAGAAGGATATTTCTCGGTTCATGACTTTTCCTACAGGAAGAAGATTATTTTTGCACTCCTCAAAGCTACCCCCCATGTCAAGAACTGGTGGGAAACCCACTGTGAGAAAAAGGACGAAACAGAACCCTCTCTGTTCTCGGTCATACCCACTTGGAATTCTTTCCGAGACGCCATCAAGGAACAATACTATCCCGTGGGGAGCTATGAGGACAAGTACATACAATGGACCACACTGCAACAACAAAGGGATCAAGATGTGCATGAGCTGAAGAATCTGTTCCATACGCTGCGCACCAAGTTGGGTATCAAAGATTCAAAGAAACATCTGGTGCTAAAGTATCGTAGTTGTCTGCACAAATACATTCAGGGGGAAATGGAGTTCCTCAACATCTCCTCGCTTGGTATGGCATACCGGTATGCTACCAAGATTGAGCAGAAATTCAAACAAAAGAAGCGAGACTTTGGATCTGCGAATCAAAATCAAGGGAAAGGTACTCCCAGACCACAAAACAAAGGACAGATCCAAGGCATGGTGACTAAATGGAACCTGTCAAAGCCACAAGCAAAGAACAACACCGCAAAGCCAAAGAAGGACACGGGAAAGTGGTGTGAATTCCATAAGAGCTCCACTCACAACATAAGTGAGTGTCGGGCCAAGCAGTCGTTGGTCATCGAGATGCGGGCTTCTGAGTCAGATGCATGCTCCAACTCTGAATCAGAACCTGACAAGGGGAATGAAAAAGGGAAACATATTATTGATGCAGATTCCAATGCCACTATTTCCACTACGAAGATCCAGAAGGACGAACCGGAAGATCCAGAGGAGGAGGAACGTCTCTTCCACTCCCAGATGTGGGTAAAGGGCTCCCTGGTACAGTTCATTGTCGACAATCGGAGCCAAAAGAACCTCATTTCACCAGATGTTGTGAAGCGGTTGGGCTTTCCCACCACAGCTCACCCACATCCATACACCATCGGGTGGCTTCACCAAGGACGAGATCTTCACATCAGCCAGCAGTGCCACCTTCCCTATAGCATCAAGTCCTTCACGGATGAGGTATTATGTGATGTTGCTCATATTGATGTTTCTGATGTATTATTCGGACAACCATACTTGTGGAAGTGTCATGTTTTGTATGAGTCTCGGCCTCGCACTGTTATTGTTACTTTGGGAAATAAGTTGTACAGGATACCAGAGGTACCACCTCCTGCCGCTATCTCTTTGGTTACTGCAAAACAATGCAGTAAGCTCATTTCCCAAACCAAGAAATTCATTTTCCTGATGATCTGCCCCCAGGGAAAGAATAAGATTGTGGCCACGACCTCCAGACAAGGTTCCTCTGTACGACAACAACAAATGGATAAGGTTGTGGAGGAGTACGGGGACATCTTCACCTCACCCACAGGGGTTCCTCTGCACTGTCAGGTCAAGCACCGGATTGATCTGACCCCAGGTGTGCCGCTACCCAATGGACCGATCTATCGACGCTCTGTTCTAGAGAACGATGAATTCAAGAGGTAGATTCAGGAGCTGCTACAGAAATGTCACATCCGACCAATTTCATCGCCCTGTGGGAGCCCGATCGTGTTGGTACAGAAGAAGGATGGGATGTGGAGACTCTATAATGACTATCGAGCGCTGAACAATATCATTGTCCGGAATAGGTACCCGATCCCACGGATTGATGACCTTCTGGACCAACTCAAAGGTGAAAAATATTTCAGCAAGATTGACTTGAAGTCAGGGTATCACTAGGTACCGATTGAACCCTCTGATGTGTGGAAGACTACCTTCAAAGCCAAGGAAGGCCTTTTCGAATGGCTATTCATGCCTTTCGGGTTGACGAATGCTCCCGCAACCTTCATGAGGATGATGGAAGACATCTTGTGGCCATTCACCAACTCATTTGTAGTGGTGTACTTGGATGACATTCTGATCTTCAGCCAGACTTGAGAAGAGCACCTGCACCACATCCCACAAGTCCTCCAAACACTGCGGCAACACAAGTTGTGTGCCAATTTGGAGAAGTGCACTTTTGGCATGACCTAGGTTCAATATCTGGGATGCATTATTGATGAAAGGGGGGTGCATGTGGATCCAGCTAAGATCCAAGTCATTCGGGATTGGCCAGCCCCAACCACTATAACAGAGCTTCGCAGATTTATGGGTCTTGCTAATTTCTACCGGAGGTTCGTGTTGGGATCCTCTCATATCACTTGGCCCTTGAGTCAAGTCACCAAGGGAGGAGTGAGAGCAAAATTCTTTTGGTCGGAACCTCAACAGAAGGCGTTCACAGAATTGAAAAATTGCCTTTGTTCTGCCCCAGTGCTTACTTTACCAGACTTGCAACAGCCATTTGAGATCGAGACAGATGCCTCTGACTATGCTATTGGGGCAGTTCTTACTCAAAAAGGACATCCAGTGGCATATCACAGTGAGACATTGTCTGACACAGTCTGCAAGTATCCCAATTATGACAAAGAAATGTATTCCATTGTGCAAGCTTGTCGACAATGGAAGCATTACATTTTTGGGAAGGAAACAATCATCCACACAGACCACCGGCCCTTGCAGTTCATACAGACACAAGGGAAGTTTCAAAATGATCGCCATCAGAAGTGGTCCACATATCTGCAACAGTTTCATTTGAACATCAAGTACAAGAAGGGTAGCACCAATAATGTTGCAGACTGCCTCAGCCAACCACCGATCATGGCGCTCACCACCGTGCTCAACTCTTGTGGGCACGAGACTTCTGGTTGGCCGCTTCTCTATGAGAGTGACCTAGAATTTGGCCACACTTACAAGGCACTCTTGGGGGGTATGCAAGTTCCAAATGTTCACCTCCAAGATGCACTTTTATGTCACTTGGGACACCTTTGTGTTCCTTCAAGCGAGTGTGCCAAGATGATATGGGAAGCACACTAAGGCCGAATTTGCGATTTCGTGTTGAGATTCAAGTAGCAACTCAAGGTATATTTTCGCTCGTCAACTTTCGAAAGGATGTCGAGAAGCACATCGCATCTCGTATCGTCAGGCGGCTAAAACCAACCACTGAAGCAAGGCTTGTATACCACATCTACCCAAGTCGACATTGGGAATCCATCTCCATGGATTACATGTCGGGCCTGCCTTCTACCAAGCAGGGAAATGACTGTGTTTTCGTGGTCATTGACAGATTCTCGAAGATGGCCATTATGGCAGCCTGCAAGAAGAATATCACAGCAAAAGCCACTGCTAAACTCTTCTTTGAACGAGTGTGGGTGCACTTTGGGATCTCACAGTATATCATATTAGATCGGGATAGCAGTTTCCTCAGCACATTTTGGTCCAACCTCTGGTCAATGTTGGATACCAGGCTCACCAAGTCCACATCTTTCCATCCCCAAACAAATGGCTAGACAGAGGTCATCAACAGAATGATTGTACACATTCTGCGCATGTACAATTCAAAGCATCCCCGCACATGGGACGAGAGCCTCCCCTATGTACAACATAGTTATAATCGGGCTCTCCACAGTTCAATCGGCCATAGCCCATTTTAGGTGGGCTTGGGATTCCAGCCACTATGTCCCATTGACGTAGCCATGCCATTTGCAGCTGCTCAGGCCGATTCAGCTCATGTCCAGTCTGAAGTTGACAAAGTAAGTAGCTTCATCGAGTGCATTCAACACATCCGCCAACAGGTTCATGATATATTGGATAGAGCCAATTCCAAGTACAAGCAACGCCATGATCATATAGGGTGCCACACAACTTGGGCGGGCGACAAAGTATGCATCCACACTTAGGGGAAGGTGCCTCCCGGACACGCGCAAGCCTTTGCTTTCCCATCTGGGTCGTACATCATCACTGACGCCGAGGTGTGCCTTCAAGCTGTTATTCCCTCCATTCCTTGATGCACCCAACCTCTTGATGTGGATCACCTTCGTCCTTACTTCCCACACCTCTACGGACACCTCGGACATTGCGAACAACTCACACCAACGGGGTTTAAACCAGTGCTGAGCAAGGCCACAGATTGTATCATGGACATGAAAATCAAGAACACTCGCCAACAGAAGATCCAACTGTATCAGGTTGTCAAACCTGGCCAACTCCTGCACCAAGGAAAGTGGTTCACCAGGGACCAAGTTCAGCAGAAATGTCCTCATCTCATGGAGGAACTTAACGCAATGGGCACCATTGCTTCCTAAGGGGGGAGGAAGTATCTAGGTGGATATTGGTGGTCACCCACCTATTCCACTTGGGGCCCCACCATTGTCTTTTTCAGTTTTTCAATTTCGGCACAACTTACTATTTTTAGCAGTTTTTCGAGTCCTAAACTTCTGGAGTCGTTTTGAGGCCCTAAACGATGTTTTTTGGAAAAACGGAGAGCAACAAGGGTCCATGGACCAATGTTGCTCATTCAAAATTTGTATTCCTTAGATATATCTTTCTAACGAGGTATGGTACGCATCAAATGGAGATCGTATCCCAAAGTTACGCCTCTGGGAATTTGAAACATCAATTTACCCAAACAGGGCCCATAGTTTCGACGCTTCATCTCCTAGGGTTAGGGTTTTGGTTGTTTAGGATTTCCCATTGTTTCTAAATAATAAATAGGCCCTCGAGCCTCATTGTAACTTTTTTCAGAGGCCTGTAGCCACCACATCTCTTCTCAGAGATAGCTACCAGCGCCCTAGCTAGTTTTATTTCCATTTTGTCTGTAAGCAAATTTCAATTCTTTGATATTAATGAAATGAAGTGTTATTTCCACTGCATATATGTATTTATGGTTATGTGTTTATTCTATTGCGTTCCTGCATAAATCTGGATCATGTGAAAACTTGCAAACAGTTAAACAAATATTTGCACACAAAAACACCAGAGAATAAACTCTAGCTCTGATACCAACGTTATCTGAAAGGACTGTATTAGTTTGTTGTGCTAAGTGTCTTTTCAGTTATAAAATATGTACATATCTGTCTCCATTTTTTTGCTTAAGGATTGAGGAATTTAAACATGAAACATAAATGAAATTATGAGTTTTAATCATGTAAATAAGCCTAAATAACACTGAACAGCAATGTATAATAGAGAAATAACATCACACATAAGCTTTACACAGCATGCATGATGAAGCAGTTCACCCCTCCTGGGCTACATCTGCTGGTCCAGCTCCCAATGACATGTCCATCTTTTCATCATGCTCAAAATTGCAAATACATGTTTTTACAAGCCTCCAATGGTTTTTTTCTCTGCACCAATGGCTCCATAATTCTCAAATTAGTCTAGGTAGACTCTTGTTTCACCCAAATTGGTCAAAAGTTGACCTCCCTAGCAATTTTCCCAATGATAGCTACAAATGATCCACTAAAACTGGAAAATTGCACTTGTCAGCAGTTAATTTGGTGATTTTCCAAAAATATCTGGTGGTGCTTAATCTCCGCCAGTCCTAACTGTAACATATATGTTTATGGTTAAGGGGAGGGGGTGGCCACATTCCAACCCCCACGATCCCCACGGTTCTGCTAACAACCAAGCGGAACTCCACCTGGAACTAGAGTCACTCCTTTAAACCCGAAGTTAGAACCAGAATAACCACAACCACATGGAAACAGTTGGGTGATGGCTTGCATGTGATAACCATGAGTTTTTAATGCCGCAGGTTTTACAAAATATCGGAGTTAATACATAACCGCCAGAGTAAATATCAATATGAATAGGATTGATTTTAATGTCACATTTCTGTCGGAGTTAACAAAAAATGTCACGGTGTTGTTTGTAGTTCATGTGACCATTAAAAATGGGGCTGCCAGCGAGTCCCATGTGCAACCATTGTAAAATTTAAATAGAAACAGCACACTATAAGTTTAAGACTTAAGTGGTAGCTCAGACGATGGAGCTCTTTGCTGGCGCGCAGGAGGTTGTAGGGTTGAACCCCCCGGACCTTAACAAAATTTTACAATACTATACAAGGGACACGTGGCAGCCTCAGGGTTGGCCATGTGTCACCCATTCATTGGCCCAAAATATAACAACGTACCATCCATAAAAAAATCACATAATGCCACTTAGAATTCATTGGTTGGCTTGGGGAAACAACATATTCTCAGGAATATTCCACCTTTTTTTATTGTACCTGCATACTGACTGGGCATCCCAGTCACCCTTGTCACAAAAATTTTAGTTGTTTTGGAAATCGATCAGAATGTGATGTCTCCTTCATACGACATCATTTTTTCAAACCGTTCACGGCACCAGAATCATAACAACGAGATCTACCCAGTCTCTCAGGTTCGTTACAATTTCAAGAAATTTAAATTTTGAGCAAAATTCATGATCTCCTGATCATCCAGGTGCGACACCAAGAGGAATTTCAACATAGGGCTTGGTGAAGTTAGATTGGAGGGCGAAGAGCACAATATGATTGTGTCTCTCAGATTCAATATTTTTTAATGTATCAAGGGAAGATACGATGAAGGATTTATGGGTCAAGTTAGGGTCTTTGTACCAATCTGAGTCTCTGGTGAACAAATTGTTCCTGCATAAAAAGTTGTATAACTTGAGGATGAAGGATGGAGACTCGATTACAAAGCATTTGAATGCATTTAATATTATGGTAAGCCAGTTTTTATCTATTGATATAAAAATTTCAGATGAATATAAGTGCATCATTTTGTTTTGTTCTCTACTAGATTCATGGGATAGTCTGTTTATTGCTAGAGGTAGCAATACAACTACCTTAAAGTTTGATGAAATTGTCTCATCCTTGTTGTCGAAGGAAATGATATGGAAAAATATGGAGAGACAGAATGTAGATGCCTTGTCTGTAAGAGCATGATATCATAACATAAACATAAATAAATCCTCTAGTGGGAGATCTATATCTAGAGGGATATCTAAATCTCCAGGAAAACTTGTAAAGGTGTGCTGGAAATGCGGAAAGGAAGGACACAACCCCAGATATATATTTAAGCGTGCCTGGGGGGGGGGGGGGGGGGGGGGGGGGGCATATCATGAGGCATGGTTGATTGACTCACGTGCATCATTTCACTTCACTCCCTATTGGGAGTGGTTCTGCGACTATGAGAAATATGATGGTGGTGATGTCTTCTTAGGGGATGACAGGAAGGCAAAAATCATCGGACATGGAAAATTCAAGTTGAAGTTGGAAGGTAGAAGGATTATAACACTTCCTAGTGTTCTGCATATTCCTACATTGGCCATAAATTTGATTTCTATAAGCAAGATGGATTAAGCAGATGTAAAAATAGTGTTCGAGAAATATACCTGCAAGATGGTTAAGGGAGCATTGCTATTGATGTGGGGAGTCTGGATTAGAACTCTGTAGAATATTCTCGGTAGCATTGTTATTAATGGGTGCAACATTTTTATGGTTCCTAAAAGTGGAGCAGAAAATCTAGTGGTCTCTGAAGAAAATATCATGCAATGGAATCAAAGGCTTGGACATATTGGAGAGAAGAGACTTCTAATACTACATGTTAATGGTATGGTAGAACTAATTTCTCTCTAAATTTCGATTTATGTGAACATTGTGTATATAGGAAGCAGAATCAGGTGTGTTTTCCCTCGGGTGTTAAGAGGGTGAAAGGGATACTAGAGCTTGTGCACATTGATGTGTTTGGACCTGTGTCGGTTCTATCATTGGGTAAGTATATGTACTATGTCTCGTCTATAGATGACTTCTTGAGGAATACATGGATATATTTCATCGATAAGAAATCTGAAGTCTTGATAGGTTTAAATAATTTAAGGCTCTGGTGGAAAATCATATAGAGAAGAATACTAAGGTGTTGAGGATAGATAATGGTGGAGAGTTTTGCAAGAGTTCTATAAGAAGTGTGGTATAGCACAACACAAGACTACTCCATACACACCTTAGCAAAATGGATTTGCAAAAAGAATGAAGAGGACATTGATGGGAAAAGCAAGAAGCCTCCCCAGTGGCGCTAGATTAGGGCAAGAATTATGGGCAGAGGCAATGGATATTTCATGTTACCTGGTTAATAGATCACCTTCATCGGCGTTGGAGGATAAGACTCCACATGAGGTATGGACTAGTAAGAAACCCTCTCTTTCACATTTGAGGGTATTTGGTTGTGATGAATATGTACGCATTCCAGAGGATAAAAGAACCAAGTTAGATAGTAAATATGAAAGGTGCATCTTTATTGGGTATAAGAATGGCTTAAAATGTTATAAGATTTTTAACCCTTAAACAAGGAAGGTTGTGTACAGCGGAGATGTGGTGTTTAGATTGGTGAAGGATGTTATTAAACAATAATTCCTACCAAAGGAACCTAAAAAGATAGATTTTGATCTAAAGGAAGAAGAAACATAATCTACAACAAAATAGGAATCATAAGAGGAAGAGCCACAAACTCCACTTTTGATAAGATCAGTTCAAGAGAGAAGGCAACCATAAAGGTATAGTCCATTTTCTTTCTATTCAAATTTTTATTTATCTATTACTGACGATGATTCCTGAAATTCCACAGAGGTAGTATATTCAGAGGATGGAAAACTCTAGAAATAGGCCATGGTTGATGAAATGACATCTTTGGAAAAAAATAAGGCTTGGGATCTGGTGGGATTTTCGAATATAAGGAAACCCATTGGAAGAAAATGGGTGTTTAAGTAGAAGATGAATTCAAAAGGCAAGGTGCAGAAATACAAAGCTCAGTTGGTAGAAATTTTTTATTCCCAGGTGTTAGGAATTGATTTTTGTGATATTTTTTCTTCTATCGCAAAGTTAGATTCTATTAGATTACTTTTATCTGTTGCTGCTATTTTTTATTTTGAGGTAGAACAGATGGATGTGAAGATAACATTTCTTCACAGGGATTTTGAAGAAGATATTTACATGAAGCAACCTTAAGGCTTTGCGGTAAAGGGTAAGAAATAATTGGTATACATGCTAAAAAATTCTTTAGATGGGTTCAAACAGTCACCAAGGATGTGGTATTAGAACTTTGATACATATATATGGGGACTTGGCTTCACCAGAAGAAAAGTGGATCACTGTGTGTATTTTAAATTAACTGGTGATCGTGTTATTTATTTGGTACTGTATGCGGATCATATGTTGTTGATTGGAAATGACAAAGAAAATATCTAGGATTTGAAGACCCAATTTTCCTCCAAATTCGACATGAAGGATCTTGGTGTTGCAAACTATATTTTGGGCATGGAAATTAAACAAGATCAGGAAAAGAGGAAGCTCTAGTTAAACCAGAAGAAGTATGTAGAGAGAATACTGCGGAGGTTTAATATGTAGGATAGTAAACCAGTGAAGGTTCCTATTCATATCTTCCGAATAATTTCTTAAGACACAAGAACAGGAAGAGGACATGTCCTGTGTTCCATATGGGAGTGTAGTTGGTAGTCCGATGTATGCAATGGTTCACATGAGACTAGACATTACACATGTAGTGGGAGTTCTAAGCAGGTTATGCCAAAACCAGGGAAGGAGAATTAGAGAGCAATGAAGCAGGTTTTCAGTTGTTTGAATGGAACTAGTGATTATGGTTTGTGCTACCAAGGAAGACTAGGATTGGATAGAGTTTTGGACATTCACGGATTTGTTGATACAGACTGGGCTAGAGATCCGAATTAAAGAATATCAACAAGTGGGTATGTGTTTAACCTATTTAAAGGAGCAGTCAATTGGATGAGCAAGAGGCAATGTGTAGTGGTGCTTTCGACTAGAGAGGTTGAATACATGGCAGCCACTCATGTAAGCAAGGAAGAATTTTGGTTGAAAATATTGTGTTCAAGTATGGGGTTGGTACAATGATCTATAAGGATATATTGTGATAGCCAAAGGGAAATTTTCTTGGAAAAGAACCCTGCTTATCATTCGAAGAAAAAGCACATTTATGTTCAGTATCACTTTGTGATTGATATGGTTGAGGAAAAAAAGGTGTTGTTGGTAAAAGTGGACACTTTGAAGAATGTTTCAAAAGGCATTGAAAAACTTTTTGAGCACTGAGAATTTTTCTTGGTGTAGAGAAAAAATGGGCATTGTAGGGTTGGACTGATGACTAAGATCTCTTATGACCCTTTGTGTAGAAAGAAAACAACAAGTGGGAGAATGTTGGGTATGTGTTATTTTCTTTCCACGACTAGTCCCACTCATGGACCCAAGGATGGTGGGCGGACCCAAATATGGTGGGTGGACCTACCCATGGTTTTGTGCATGGGTTTTGCACATGGTTTTGGACATGATTATTCTCTGCCCATGGTATTTTGTAGATCCAGCCAAGGGAACTATGGTTATGTTCTAATCCAGGGTTAACGGATTGGGGTTTATGAATGCTTCGGCATGTATATATATGTATTCTAACATTGAAAGGGATATAATGAAAAATCAATCTGGTAGTCTCGGTTTTTTAATCGAGGTGAAAATATTTTTGTATATTTTTTTATGTTCTCGCCATTGTTTATTTATCTATTTTAAGAATTTGTTTGCAAGTAATTTTTGTTCAAGATTAAAACCTACATTGTTGATGTGGAAATTTGAATTTCCCCATTTGACTAAGGCACAAGTCGAATGAAGCATTTTCTTGCTACAATTAACAAGTTCTCACTTCTACACTCTATATCCAAGGCACCATCGATCATATTTCTAATATTTTGGGGAAAAAAAATATTGAAACCATATTCAAACCTTGTAAAACTCTTAAATAATTAGTCATATTTTTTAGGGATCATTTGGACCCCATTAAATTTTACATTCACAACAACTAGATTTGCAGTTGCACGCTCCTTTTGTAGAAACCCTATGCTCTTGCTCAAATATGGCATCCTCGGAGGGGGATACTCCCCCTCCTCCTCCTCCGTCTTCTTTCATGGATGAATCGCTAGTCCTAGGCTAACAGAATCTCAGTCAAAGTTTTTTAAGCGATATGAGGCTATTCCTTATATATCTATCCCCAATGGAACAATATATACAACCCTTGCCTTCTCACATTACTCCCTTGTTATAAAATTCATAGGGATGTGGCCATCTCCCTGACCTATGGAATCCTGGATTGAGCAGTCCTAGAAGCTAAAAATGAAAGGGGGTATTTGATTTTACACCTGCGGCAATGGGTTTTTTTCTTTTTAATTTGAATTCAAGGAAGATAGAGGTGTAATATTCAGAAAATGGCCATACTTATTTGGATCCAGGGGTTTTTATATGAATCAGTGGTATCCAAATTTCAACCCCGATGAATATATTCCAATAGCTCTCCTTGTTTTGGTTAACCTTCCCCATATTACCATGTATCTTTGGAGTGATTATTGCTTAAGGGAAATAGGAAATGGAGCTGGAAAATACCTCGATCGAGACGAGTCGAAGGGATCTAACTTTGCTTGTGCCAAAAATTGTGTGGAAGTCAATCTGGAAAAAGGGTTGCCTTCAAAAATAAACCTAACCCTAGGAGGGATGTGGACCCAATGTCAAACATTGGATTATTAGTAGATCCCTTTCAAGTTTCACTTCTGCCATGAATCCTAACATTTTTCTAGGGATTGCAAAAAATCTCTCACCGACAAAAGATCATATTTTCCTGCAGATCAATGAGAAAATTGGAAAACTCAAAACAGAGGAAATAATAGGGATAAGCCCAATGAGAATAAGCATCAGGTAGCACAGAATAAAAATGGAGCCTCGACCTCTTCCAACCCATTTAGTTCCCTTCAGAATATGCAATCTAATGTAAAATGTAATAAAAATTGGGATCCAAGGGTCTCAACTCAAGAATAAAATATGGATGAAATGAATATGGAGATATCAACGAGGATGAGGAAATTTTAATAGCGTATCTGGAAATCCCTCCCAATCTTATCCAAATTTGGAAGTCCCATCCCCGACATCCCCAATAAATAAGCATCGCTCCTCTAGTCCCAATCATGCAGGAGCTAGTTCCCATCCAGTTGGAGTCATCACCAAGAACATAGCACAAACCCTTGTTTGGGAAGACGGAGATAGTAGCCAAGAAACAAAAAGTTCAAAGAGGAAGAAAGGATGGGGTAAACAAAAGGTGGTTTGAGAAAGATAAGCATAAAATAATTAAAAATTAGGTAATCAACAAGTGATCATATATATTCTAAAACGTAAGGTCCCGAAGGAATAGAAAGTTGGGCGTGTGTTATATTATTTCCATGACTAGTCGCTTGTGCGGGGGAGACATAGGGGGGTCGAATCCCCCCCTTTCAAGTGGTTTTTATGGAGGCAGTAGCCCTCTTACACAGGGTTTGGAGTAGCACTCCACAATTTTTTTTTGGACCCTATAATAGGTACGCAGACCTACATATGGTTTCGTGCATGGGTTTTTCACATGGTTTTGGGCATGATGGTTTTCTGCCCATTGTATTTTGTAGATCCGGTCAAGGGAAATATGATTATGTTCTAATCCAGGGTTAATGGATAGTGGTTTATGAATGTTTTGACATGTATATGTGTGTGTGTGTGTGTATTGTAACATTGAAAGGAACATAATAAAAAATCAATCTAGTAGTCCCAGTTTTGAGATCCATGGGAAAATCTCTGTGTATATTTATTTTATGTTCTCGCTATTGTTTATTTTTCTATTTTAAGAATTCGTTTGCAAGTAATTTCTATACAGGGTTAAAACCTACATATAAATCCTAGAAAAAGCAAGAGGTACCCCACAAAACCCTCCTTTTCGATGATAGTAATATCATGCAATAATCGAGTTCTTGGTATCCCTATAAAAACCTAGGCTATTCAGGATCCAGTTAGACAGGAGAAACCTTAGATTTTCATGATATAGGAAACCAAGATGAATAAAGAGAAGTTGATTTGGCAGCGCAAGCATTCCGGATAGGAAGCGTCGGTATTGCACACACTACAAGGAAAAGACCCTCTAGCGGAGGTTATAAAGGATATTTTTAGTGTTATAAAATTGGCCAAAATTGTCAAAAAAAAATTGCTACAACATCCGTTTATGGTTACAGAGGTTTTTGCAGAGCTTTTAACAGAAATTCAACACAACTATAAAAAAAATGGCCAGTCGGAGATTATTATGGATGTTTTTTTCATCAATGCACTACTCAGGATTTAACACACCAATGCGTACATGTAGCAGGTGCCCCGGGGCGGTCTAAGGAAAATGCACCGGGATGTTAAGGTATAAAACCGCACAAGGCATGGTGTTGGTGATAAAATGCACGGGGTTGTTCTAATTGGTCTTGGGATTTGTATGGTGCCCATAGGTCGTATCAACGCACCGGTGCTTAGACTTATAGCAACGCACCGGTGCGCAGTATCACAAAATGCACCGAGATTTATAATTGGTATCGGTATTCGTGCGGTGCCCATAGGTCATACAAATTCACTGGTGTGTATAGACATTTAAACGCCCTGGTGCACAGTATCACACAAACGTACCGAGATTTATAATTGGTATCGGTATTCGTGCGGTGCGCATAAGTCGTACAAATGCATCGGTGCGTATAGACACATAAACTCCCCGGTGCATAGTATCACACAAACGCACCAAGATTTATAATTGGTATTGGTATTCGTGCGGTGCCCATAGGTCACATCGGTGCGTATAGACACATAAACGCATCGGCGCGTCGTATCGTACAAACGCCTCGATATTTTTAATTGGTTTTGGTATTTGTGCGGTGCCCATAGGTCGTAAAAATGCAACGGTGTGCTTAAGAATACAAACGCACCGGTGTACAGTAATTGACACGCACCGGTTTTCATTTTGTATTTTTTAGAAACATCGACCTATGACAGTGCAATTATTGTGATTATTTTAAATTCATTATTCATCGAAAGTCGACACATCTTATAACAATATTCATATTAATTAAATTTTTATTAATGCATTTTAATGTGATGTTTGGATTAATTTGTTATATCATATCATAATTATTGTGGTTTTTTAAAATTCGTTATTCATCAAAAGGCGACACATATATATCTTATAACAATATTCATATGAATTAAATTTTTATTAGTGCATTTGAGAACGACAATGGAGAACGCAATAGCGACAATGGAGAACGTAATAGAATAAATTAAAACATATTTTATGATTATATATATATATATATATATATATATATATATATATATATATATATATATATATATATATATATAAGACATTCTTTGTCATACAAGATGGGACAGTTATTGGTATCCCTTTGTCTTTCAATTGGGACACTATGTCCATTACATTAAAGAAAATGTATTGTTTCACAGACATATTTCAAAAAATACAATGCCTTGCTTTGATATCCAAACATAGTGATCATCATTCTTCGCTTGAACTGTTGTCACTGCTAGAGTTACTTCCATGACTTGAGTTATTTTCTGGAATGTTTTGTTCACGGTGTTGATTGTTTTCTTCTTCTTCACCTTCCATCTACAAACATAAAAATAAACTGTAATGAGTGTATATACATGGTGAGAATAATTAAAATTGCAATATTAAATAATATACATCAATGTAAATCGAGAATAAATGATGTACCATTGCAACAATTGACTCATAAACTATACACATTCTTTCAAAACCATGTAATATACCATATTTCAAGGTTTCATCTGTTGGCACAGTTCCATACTTTGTTTCCTGCAAGTTTTATACCCCATAACAAATCATATATTTAATATAAAATATTTTTTTCTATTAATTATAGACGGAGCTAAGTAAAACAAGATCAATAGATGCTTACAAATTTCACAATTAAGTTCTGATATGCCAACATATACTCACAACCCATATTTAACCCAATTTCAATCAATTCCTCTGATGGTTCTTCTTTGTATGTTAACACATGTTTGAAGACATTCAATGATGATTTTTGTAAAACAACTTAAAAAATGCAAAAATTAAATCTAGTTAAGTTGTTATAAGGAATTAACAATTACTCACAAACTTAGATATCGATCATTTTCTTCCTTGTCATCCTATTTTATGTGCTGAATGGGTTCCATTTTATTTTCTTTTCTGCAAGAAAATACTTGAAAATTAATATTTAATGTTAAATTGTTTATTTATTGTACCTAATGGTCAAAAAATTCAATGATTACATATTACATTTGAAGCACTTTGTTGTTGAGATGGCTCCTCCCATGATGCAATTTTGTCCATTTCTTTGACCATCTCCTTGTGCACCTTTTTGGACATTCCTAATGGCATATTTCTAATATCAACTCGTTCATCTTTTGAGATTTTCATAATCTTCCTGAAAATGTAACATGACAATAAAATATTTAATTTTTATATTGATAAATGAAAAGTAAATATAACAAAAGTGATATTTATAAATAATTCTAGACAAACATTTAAAGGAATATTACTTTTTCATTCCTTTTTTTCTGTACGTTTTTTCTATTAAAAGTCTGACATGTCTCATTGACCAATTCTCTGGAAACTCTTCCTGTAGTTTAGATAAAATTTGGTTCTTGGAATCATTAGATTGGTTTTTGTATTGTAAGTGGAAATAACGTCTATACATTCGTTCCACTAGAACACTCAAACTTTTGTAAAATATTTTCCCCCTTTCGTTAACCTCTAGCACCACTCCAGATGAGCTAAGGAGAAATTCATTTTCATTTGCATGTTCTATTTTTTTTTATTTTCTTAGAACAACATTCATTTTCTGAGTTGTTGGTCCCTGTAGAACATCAAACAGATGTGAATTAATAGAATTTTTGACACATGTTATCTAATAATTTTAATTATATTATTAATGAAAACTAAAAAAAGAAACTCATATTGGATTGATAGTATTTTTTTCATTCACCTGATTCATCCGTTTGCAATTTTTCCATCGAGATTTTACGCTCTTCTGGTCCTAGATCAGAAATAATCTTATCGAGCTTCATCGTTTTGTGGCTCTGCATGATACACAGTAAACAATACATATTAGTTAAACTTACATATAGTTCAAAAATAATATTTTTTGTAAATAATTTACAAAGAACTTGCATTTTTTGCTTTTCTTGATGTGTTATTAGTATTTTTGTTACTTGATCTATTGTCAGTAATTTCTTTATCAATCTCAAACCTATACCATATCATTCATTAATATATTTATAAATAAATTGTCAACTTTTCAAGAAAAAAAAATCTCAAGAAACCGGTGTGCCATTCATGGTTTACGCACCAACGCTGGTGTGTGGGTGTCTAAGAAATGCACCGCACAAATAGTATAATAGACCGTACTGTGTTTTATGTCAAAAAGGAGCACCGGTACGTTACATGTCAATCACCGCACCAATTAACCATGATAAAATAATAAAAATTGTCCAGTGTTAGTTTTTGTAGCATAAACCGGTGCCATATTTTACATATGGCGCACCGATAAAAAAAATTGTTTTTTATTTTTTTATCACGTTACTTATGCGGTGCGCTTGTACAATACAGAGCACCGGTGCGCTAGGTTATGACGAGCACACCGATGAAAAAAAAACTGTTTTTTTTTAATTCACGCAAGGGCCGACATGGATTGGGATCCGACTATGAAAATTGTCCCGTCAATTGGATGTCTTTGGTCTATATTTAGCAATACAAACCCTATAAATATAAATTGAAAAGCCTTAATTCTGAAATCACAGAAAGAGGGAGAAAAAAGGGCAGAAACAAAAAGAATGTAAGGTTTTTTTTTTTTTAAAGCGAAATAAAACGTTCGTGTAGCACCATAATGAAATAGCGAACCGGCTGCATATTTTACAAATGGTGCACTGAGAAAATATATTTTGTTTTTTTAATTTTTTATCACAGTACTTTCACGATGCGCTGGGATAATCGAGCGCACCGGTGCGCTCAAGTACACAGGGCGCACCGATAAAAATAAAAAAATAAAAAATAAAAATTTAATTTACGCAAGGGTCGACATGGATTGGGATCCGACTATGCAAGTCGTCACGTGGGTTGGATGTCTTAGGCTTATATTTAGCAATAAAAACCCTATAAATATATATTGAAAAGCCCTTATTTTGAAGTCACAGAAACAAAAAGAATGTAGGGTTTGTTTCTAAAATGGATTTTTTTTGCGAAATAGCACATTCGCGGTGCGCCATAATGAAATAGTGCACCGGTGCCATATGTTACATATGGCACACTGATAAAAACATATTTTGTTTTTTTTATTTTTTATCACTGTACTTTCACAGTGCGCTGGTATAACATAGTGCACCAGTGCGCTATGTTACGGAGGGCACACTGAGGAAAAAAATATGTTTTTTTTTTTTTTTTGAATTCACGCAAGGGCCGATATGGATTGGGATCCAACTATGCAAGTTTTCCCATGGGTTGGATGTCTTATGACTATACAAACCCTATAAATCTAAATTTAAAATCCATAATTCTGAAATTACAGAAAGAGGGAGAAGAAAGGGCAGAAACAAAAAGAATATAAGGTTTTTGTTTCTAAAAATGGATTTTTTTTGTTTTTGAAAACTGCAGAAAAAGTAAAAAAAACTGCAGAAAAAAACAAAAAAACAATAAACTTTGATTTTGCTCTTTTACTGCATAAAAAAAAACTACAGAATAAGTAAAAAAAAACAATAAACTTTCATTTTTTCTTTTATTGCATAAAAAAAACTGCAGAAAAAGTAAAAAAAGAAATAAACGTTACTCACATCGTTTGAAATTCTATGGTAAAAAATTTGAATCACTAGAGGTTTGGAATTTTGATTGTCTGAATACTTCTGTTAGAATGTATTTCCCTAATCCACAGTGTTCTTGTGCTCTGTTTGCTCCAGGTATGTATCCTACAAATCTCTAGTTGAAATTTTTTTGCAAAAATAGTGAAATAATGAAAAGTGTTTAGTATTTAAAGAAATGTTTTATGAAATTAAATTTTTGAAAATATTTTGCCGCCCATTTTTCAATTTACCGTTTTTTTTCACTTAAAGAAAATAGAGTTGTGTTTTTTTTATTTGCGGTTATTCGTCACCAGTGCGTCCCTTAATCGAACTGCACCGGTGCCTCTGGGTATAAAACGACACTAGTGCGTATTACCAAAAATGCACCAGTGCGGTGATTTGTACATTACGCACCGAAATTACATTTAGGTGTGTGCACCAAAATTTATTATTGTTTTGCTCAAATGCAGGGAGAAAATATCATAATTATATGGAATGGACAATTCTTCAAAATCCAGCTCGTTCCATAATATTTCTCAAAGTCCATCGCGGAGTTCTCCCTATCCATCTCAAGACGTAGTATTTACTTCATATTTTATTTATATTTTCACTATCTAATGGAATTTATGTTTTTAATCCATGCAGTCAATCATGCACAGCTTAATTAAATTTATAATGTATACAAATTTTCAGATTCAACATCGAGTTCAGATGCACAAAATATTCAAACTACTCCAAAACGTCAGAAGTTCTTATCAGGAGCTGCATACTGCAAGGCGCATTTGGTAGATGAAAATGGACAACCGCTTCACCTTGCCAATTGTAACGATATTGCATATTCTAGCCATATTGATTAATATGTAATTATTTCAACGTCAAACCAATTTATAATCATGCAATATTGTCAATGTGGTTATTAATTGATATCATATATTTTGTACTAATCATGTTCAAATATTTTTTTTTAATTATTAAGATTCTAGTGATGATGAACGACCTACCTACCATCTTCCATTTCACCCCACGACAATGTCAAATCGAGAGAATACTGAATTAAGATAAAAAAATCAGAGAGGAACGATACCAAGAATGGTTGAATCAACCACTGATTCAATTCCCACTACGTCCAGATTCACCAATTAGGAATGACTACAGCAATAGTAGTTCTTCACAAGCTAGCAATGGAGGAAATCAAATGGAGGTTGGTATGGATGATTACTTAAGGGATACTACTGCCATGGAGGCAATGTTATTAGATGCATTCCAAAACTATGATCAGCTAGGGGATGACGCTCATATCGTTGACACCTTTTTCGAAAGTCTTAAATTTGCTTCCACCACTCCTCTCTTTGGACCTGACAGTCAGTCAAAGTCTACCTAGTTGGGGAAAACGATGTTACTGTACAACTTGAAAGAAAATTTTGGCTTGTCGAATGCATGTTTCTCAGAACTTTTGAGGTAAGTTACCATAAAGTACTCCCTTATATAAATTCAAAATATAGTCAGTACACTGCAATGAACATTACAAATGGTAAATTTTATGAACGTTAATAATTATATTGACATTAATGTACATTTATTAATATATTTTTCCATGATCACCAACTACATGTTATTCAAAGGTAAGGTTCTTACGAGTGATAATGTCTTGCCCGGTAACTGCGAAGAGGCAAAGAAATTGTTGAAAATGTTGGGTGTTGAGTACATATCATATCATGCATGTGAAAATGATTGTATTCTATATAGAGGAGAATATGCAGACAAAGAGATGTGTCTGAAATGTGGGCATGACAGGTATGATAAATAAAAAAATAAGGGTAAATCAAGTACTGGTCCTCCTTTTAAGATATTGAGGCACATGCCTATAATCCCAAGGATTGAAAGGCTCTTTCGTTGCAAAGAATTAGCTATGTTGTAGGGATGGCATGCCTCACACAGAAGTTATTTGGAAGTTATGTGAATCTCAACTGATTCAATAGCCATGAAGCATATAGAGGATACATGGCCCAAAAAATTCAATGATGAAGTACGAAGTCTATGATCCAGCATAGCCATGAATGGTGTCAACCCATATTCCCTCCAGAACACCAACTATTCTGTTTGGCCTGTATTAGTGATCAATAACAATATCCCCCCATGGTTGTCCCTGAAGAATGAACATCTTATGTTGTCTCTCATAGTCCCTGGTAGAAGACAAGTGAAGAATATGAATGTCTACTTACAACCACTGGTAGATGAATTAAAGGAATTATGGGATGGGATAAATGTTTACGATGAATCAAGACCCATTGCAACAGAGAGGAGTTTTACGTTGTATGGCATATGTTCTTACACGACACATGATTATTCAGGCTTAGGAGTTTGCTCTGGTAAGTTACATGTTTAATTTATTGATTTGTTTATATACGTAACAATATTTTTTCACATATTAGTTATTTAATTCGTTGTAATATTTGTTCTGATCTTCATGATATTCTCTAATGTGCCATGCATATTAATTAATGTATACAAATATAATCTCGCAAGTCTTGTAACAAAATGGTATTTTGGATGTAAATGTTGTGGGCCTTCTCTGAAAGCTGGATGGTCCAAGGACCTACGAAAGCCAATGTATGATTGCTCCAAGGTATTCCTACCAAAAGAACACCCTTACAGAAGAGCAGCATCCGCTTTCAATGGTAAATGAGAGAGAACCCAAAGGCCTCTAATAATGACACCAGTTGAATGGCTTAGGGCATATGAGAGAGAGAAGGAGAAGCAGTTCATAGAAATGTTCGATTCAAATGGGGAGCCTATGTTCGATGATCCAGATTTCTTTGACACCTATGTTGAGAAATTTCCCATTGGGATGAAAATGAAACCTATCTTTTATGACCTCCCATATTGGGAGCATCTTAAGATTACCCACTTATTAGATCTCATGCATATATTTAAAATGCTTCATCTTCTTTATGGAGGCACATATCATCAAAAAAAAGTGACAAATTGGCTATTAGGAAAGATATTATTACTTCAAAAACTAAAAAGAAACGTTGGCCAAGACAATTAGAAAGTACAGGATCAGAGGCATGCGCTGGTCCCTCTAATTCATGGTTTTTCAAATAAGGTGATGTCCCATGGATTTTAAATAAAGATGATATATCTTTGGCAAAGGAAGTTATAATGGGAGTGAGGGTGCCAACTTCATACAGGTCTTTACTACGGCGTTGCTTCACCATGGATGACCATTTGTCGAGTTGAAATTGCATGACCATTTGAATCTTCTAAGAGTACGTATAATTTCAAAAGCATGATTTTATTATTTGTTATATTAATAAATTTTATCCCATGCAGGGATCATAAAACATAACTAATTGTGTATATTATTGCATGTGTTTATAACTTTGTAGTGTCATTATCCTTTATTCGTGCGTGGGTGTCTGAAACATGAATTCCCTCAAGACCTAGGACGTGCAATATCTAAATTATCTGCTTTTGTACATTGGATCACGTCAAAGGAGATTCATGTGGCTAGCATTCCACGGTGGTGTCAAGAGATAGTTGAGATTGTTTGTATGTTTGAGAAGGAACTACCGACGAGTTTCATGGACTTACAGGTTCATCTTCTAATCCACCTAGTAGATGAGGTTGAATTAGTTGGGGTGGTTTCTTGTCGTTGGATGTTCTTCTTAGAGAGGTACATAAAGAAATTGAAAGGTTTTGTTCGACAAAGGGTAAAACCCGAGGGGTATATGGTAGAGGGTTACATATCGTATGAGTCTTTCTATTTTTCTAGTGAGTACATCAAGCAGATCGACAACAAACTAGGTGCAGTGATTTGGGACAATGAAAGGGATAAAGACAAAAGAGAAGGGGAGTTGCTCCAAACGAGTGGAAAAAAGTGCTTGATAAAGAGTAAGCAACTTATAATTTTTCAAATTTACAAAAAGTAATTAATATTCATGTTGAAATTCGATATAATGTATATTTTGATCTCTAAGTACTATATAATGTTGGTTTTATTTCATCAGTGAATGCAGAAATTGAGGCAATCAATAAATTCGTTCTTTACAATTCTGAAGCGACACAACCATGGGTCGCATTGTACGAACAAAAGAGAATAAAATGGGATAGTGACAGGAAATAATTCAGACAATTGAATGGTAGAAGTGTGCCTTATCCCGACCATTTAAAAGAAAATATGCCAAAAATATGCCCCAACAGTTGGGTTTTTGACCAAGTCAGAGAGAAATACGGTGCTACCGGTCGTTACCCGCGTGCTGAAGAGGATGCGCTAAACATAGGGATTGGGTGCAGCAACTCGGTAATAATATTTTTAATTTATATGTAAATTTGAAACTTATATTAACACATCTACATTTCATATTTTAACTTTAAGGTTATTATAAGACACACGACACTATGATTTTTTTAACTTTTTTATAATAGGTGCATTTGTTCCCATCTAGGTGGGCATATGGACACCATTTTCGCAGAGAAAATGCCGATGCTGGAAACATCACACAAGACTGTGGAGTGGAAGTCGAGTTCGATCAATCTAGTCGATCTAGCCACTGTGATCAAAACCTAGTACGAGGGACGTTAGGTTATGTCGGAGAGATACAAGAGATCATTGAAGTGGATTTCTCTTCTTTCCAATGTGTTATTTTTAGGTGAAAGTGGTGGGACACCTTTTATCGGAATAATGTAAAGGAAGATCACGATAGTAGGCTGATATGTATCAACTCTAGAAAGATGTGGGATGAAGCTAAGGAACCTTATGTTTTCCCTAAACACTGCAACCGGGTGTTTTTTTACCCAGATGTGTTGGATAGGGATTGGTGGTTCGTATTGACACATGACCCTAGATCAAAACATATTTTTGAGAACAATAGTGTTATCATTCCATGCGAGCTGGAAGATAATGAAGGTGATCATGAGAACTGAAAGTGATATGGTACATGTGTTATTTCATCAATATTTATACTTTTTAAGATGGGTTTTTTAAAACATTATAATATGTATTTTGAATTAATTGGTAATTTGCATTGTGTTAATGTTAAAATCAATAATTCACTTGATAATTATTTGCAATTATATTGATCTCAAAACAATGGCGTACTGTATAAATTAGTTCTTTTTTTTGTATCTAAGATCATAATAAAATAATGATAATTCTAAAGTACATGAATTTATTTGCATTATTTTCTAAACTTTATTATGTTGCAATAAATCATATTATTCTAGATTTATTATTTTAAAATTATTTAAAATTTACAAATTTACAAATTTTAATAAATTCATTTCACATTAATACAATTAAAATTTTACAAATATTTTACATACAATTACAATTAAAATTAGAATTACAATTACAATTACAATTACAATTTTACAATTTCACATATAACTACAATTACAATTTTAGAATTTTACATACAATTACAATCAATTCACGGTAATACAATTAAAATTTTACAAATATTTTACATACAATTATAATTACAATTACAATTAAAATTTTACAATTTCACGTACAATTACAATTAAAACTACAATTTTAGAATTTTACATATATACAATTACAATTTTACAAATTAAAAAATTACAATTACAATTACAAATTTACAAATTTACATACAATTAGAATTACAAATATTATAATTTTACAATATCATGATCATTTAGTATTAAATTAATTAATAAACATCACGTTCATGATAACCATCGTACAAACATCATATTTGACTAAAAAACACATTCAAAATCGCTAACATCATCATGATCATGATCATATAAAAAAACACAATTAACATTATATATTAACATATTCATCACAACACAAACATCAAATATACATCTCATGTCAAATAATTCATGCTATCATCACATACACATTAAATGCACATGTCTAACATGACCTAACAATATACACATCGTGATGATCACCAACATGTAAATTAAGTACAATTGCAACATGAACATAAAATACATGGACCATATATATATATATATATATATATATATATATATATATATATATATATATATATATATATAACTGAATAATGTTAAAAATATACAACTTTAATATAAATGTCATGGATCAGCTGGTGGTAGTACAACATCAATATCAATACTAGTGGAGGCCTGCTCAGTGAATGGTGCAACCTCGACGGTCGATGTCCCAGCATGCTCATGATCATGAGTACTAATGGATGTTGCAGGCTGCTGACTGGACATGGCCGATGGTCCAGCCTCATCTCCATGATGACTGTTGTTGGATGCTAGTGGAGGCTCATGCTCATCTGACGCAGCGCGAGGTGAATGATCATGAGATGAAGAGTCATTGCTCGTGGACTTTCCATCACCTGTTGTGTCACGACCACGCCTATAATGTTCAACAGTCCTCGTCAGTCGCGTAAAATCTGCCGTAACTCCTACGACATGCCGCATCAAGTTGTACATGTCACGCGGCATGTCTCTCCACATCTGTAATAGCCTATCATCGGCCTTTATGTCTCTATAATGAGCGGGCTTGATGCCCACCTCAACAATCAATGCACCGAGTTGGTCGCCCAACTCCATCCGGTATCTAGCATCAATTCGAAAGCGCCTAGCACCGGCCTCTTGATGATCCTCAGCATCTGGCATGCCCTGATCATCATCAGGATCCACACTTGGATCATGTGGTACTGGTGCCGATATCCCCTCACCATCAAAAATGTCAATGTCTGCAAAATATATACAAGTACACAACAATAATTAGACAATTTCATTACACAATTTAATAAAAACAAGTTAAAGAACATGCTAGAATAAATTTAAATATATAAAACAGTAATATTACCTCTATCGTCTGGTGGCTCATTAGCTGTGAAGAGGATGTTGGCACACCCTCACCAATCCAAACTCCCGTAAGGACAGGGATGCTCATCAACACTACCTAGCAACTCTAGCGCATCCTGCGATATCCTTGCAAAAAACTCAGTGTCACGCCTCTTGGGCATCATCTGCCCCCACATGTGCATACATGCCTCAAACGTTGTCCTATGAGGCTGCCGAAGAAAAGTAGACCTCGTCTCTGGAAACCTCTCAAAAAATAAACAAAAAATATCTGAAGAAAACGGGAAGTTCACCCTCCCTTGTGCATGAGCATGAAATCTATCTAAGGTTGTACAAAACTGTCGCAAAAAAAATTCAGACCACCTGACAAGTCGTGGCTCTTGTACTAAAGAATAAACATAATAGAGAAGCAGGCAACTAATGTGTTGTCTGTCAGTGGTGTTGTGCGAAATGGTCAAAATGATAAGTAAGAGAAACTGCACCTCCTCCCTACCAAATGCACCTATACGTAACTGACTTCCAACAACCTGAAACTCTACAAGAGATAGTACATTTTCTCCAATGTATCTCTGGGAGTAAACTAATTGACTCCCTACTACACAGCCATCCCAAACCTATGGGAACGAGGAAAATCCACCCCTCTCCTCAATAACCCTGTAATGAAGTATATATCCTCCTCAGTGGGTGTGTACCACTAGTTGACACCAACCCGAAAAGCATGTTTATAGGCATTCCACCTTCAGATAAGATGTCTCAAAAACAAACTATGGCCCTTTAGGGAAGTAGCCTCCTCATAGAACTTAAGGACGCCTACCTGCCTTAGGAGCCCCTACGTAGCTGCTGTAATAGGGCGAGGGTGCGTATCTCTCTCCCTCTCTCGTGCCTCCCACAAGCAAACCATGTTATACTGCTTCGCTTGTTGTTGTTGTTGTTCCCCCTCTTCTCTCCCTTCACGTCTCTGAATGATTGACATATTAAACAGTATTCTTTTATTAAATGAGACATGTATTTAGAAATATACATATATAAACATTTTTTGAAAACAAAATAAAAACACATTCAGTGCGCCGAAAACACAGTCACGCATCAGTACCGGTGCATCTTTCTATGTAGCGCACCGGCCTCAATGCACCTAATAATATTAAGTGCCCTTAGGATGGTGCTCTAGAATAATTTTTAGCGTACCGTTGACTATGTACGATGTCAGGAGGGTGGTGAACTGATGAAACTCTACGTCCTGAGGTGTATAGTTAAGTCAGCGAACTGACCTCCTGCCATCGTGACATAACGAACAGTGCGGCCTTTTAAAAGGTCGCACCGTTGACCCAAGTGAAATACAGAAAGTCATGCACTGACAAAAATAGCCACCCCGGGGCTGCTATTTTGGTCAATGCACCGCGTCGTAGTTATTCCACTAGGTCAACGGTGTGGTCGGATAACCGACCACACCGCACTTTTAAAAAAAAATTAAAATAACATGGTGCACCTTCAGTACTGCCCCAGAACCAGTGCCGATACCGTTAGCACTAGTTTACCAGGCTGCACCGTTGATAATGTGGAATAGTGGCAACACGGTGCATTGATAAAATTACCAGCCCCGAGGCAGATAATTTAGTCAACGCACTGTGCTTCCGCTATTCCACATTGTTAATGGTGCGACCTGGTAAACGACCGCACCGAAATTTTAAAAATAACACAGTGCGCCTATTGGTACCACCCCAGAACTGGTGCGGATACCATTAGCACCAGCTGCGATGCGCCCTGTAAATTTACAGACAGCACTAGAAACCGGTGTGATTCGAACGGCTCAAGCGCACCGTGCGACAAAAAAAAAAAAATCCCTTTTAAATGACTAATTTTAAGGTTATTTGAAATTACAATCTACTAGAAGGCTTAATTATGGAAAAACAAGAAAAATACCTGTATATTTCCTCGTCGAGGAGGCATATTGACCGTAGAATTTGCAAAAGAAAATTTGTCCACTGTTTTGCAAAATTCAATTTGGAGATTGGTAGGCAATACACAGCAACAATGTGTGCAATGAGTGCAACGTAAGCACTGATGTCGGGGCGGCTCAAACAAGGATAAATTGCACCGGTGCTTGAGAGCTCTGTAGTATCGGTAACAGTGAAAAATGTGGTTTTTTTGCTGTATTTTTTTTATTTATTTAACCCCATTCCGGTGCGTGGGATTTTATAGGCACACCGGTGCGTTTGCTTCATTCCACACCAGGCGGTTTCTGTTTTCGCGCACTTTTTATGAGGCACCAGTGCGGACGGTTTGTAAAGCACTGGTGCGCTACAGTAATACAACGCACTGGGAGGGGGTGTACGAAGCACACGGTGTCCGGTGTGCCAATGTTTTGTGTGGTTTTTTGGCCGTAATTTTTTTTTTATCTAACCCCCTTCCGGTGTGCAGGGTTCTATGGACATACCAGTGCATTTTCGTCATTCCGCTGTGAGCAGTTTCTGTTTTCGCGCACTTTTTATGTGGCACCAGTGCTGAGGTTCTGTAACGCACCAGGATGCTACAGTAATAAAACGCACCGAGCGGGTGTGCACGGAGCACGTCGTATCCGGTGTCTGATGTGCCAATGTTTTGTGCAGTTTTTTTGCCGTAATTTTTTTTTTTTTAACCCTGTTCCGGTACGTGGGGTTTATGGGCACACCGGTGTGTTTTCGTCATTCCGCGCCAGGAAGTTTTTGTTTTCGCGCACTTTTTATGAGGCACCGATGCAGATGCTCTGTAAAGCACCAGGGCACTACAGTAAAAAACACACCGAGCGGGTGTTTACGGAGCGCACGATGTCCAGTGTGCCAATTTTTTGTGCGGTTTTTTGGTCGTATTTTTTTTTATTTAACCTTGTTCTGGTGCACGGGTTTTATGGGAGCACCAGTGCATTTTCTTCATTCCACACTAGGCGATTTCTTTTTTCGCGCACTTTTTATGAGGCACCGGTGTGGCTGCTCTATAAAGCACTGGGGCACTACAGTAATAAAACGCACCGAGCGGGTGTGTATGAAGCGCACGGTGTCCGGTGTGCCATTGTTTTGTGTGATTTTTTGGCCATATTTTTTTTATTTATTTAACCCCATTCCGGTGCACGGGTTTTATGGGAGCACCGGTGCGTTTTCCTCATTCCACACTGGGCAGTTTCTTTTTTCGCGCGCTTTTTATGAGGGACCAGTGCAGATGTGTTGTAAAGGGTCGTTGTGCTACAAAAATGAAATGCACCAGGCAGGTTTGTACGGAGCGCACGATGTCTGGTGTGCCAATGTTTTGTGCGCATCAGTGCTTTCTCATGTTGAACGCACCGGTGCGTTTTACGGTGATAAGCGCACCGTATGAAATACATCCACAAACACCTTTGCCCGCCAGCCTCCTCCAGTAACCTCCGCTAGAAATGGATTTTTGGGGTATTTTTATAAGGGGTTCCTCAAAAACATCCGCTAGAGGGTCCTTTCCTTGTAGTGATAGGATGCGAGAGGAGAATCAAGAGGAATTAGTATTTATTGGTCAGACATACATTTTCATTTTGTTGATAGCTTCAAGTCTCAATTTTGGATTGCAGTCATCTTAGAAAGGAAAGTCACTAAATAATGAATCCCCATTGTCAACGTATATGGTTCAGTGTTTTATGGTGAAATAGTTGAGTTTTGGGACTCCCTTAACTCATTCAAAAACCAAGATGGTTTTTCTAACTGCATAATGGGTGTAAATTTCAATACCATCCTAAGGTTTGAAGAAAAAATAATTTTATCTATTGTTAGAGACCCCTTTCATGAAAGAAAGGAATACCTATAGCAAATGGAGCCCCTTGGATATCCCTCCCAAAATCAGGAAGTACGCTTGGAAAAATAGAATATTTCGGAACAACTTTATAACAACAAGGTTAGATCATTTTCTCATCCATACAAGTTCCTTGCTTGGGGGCTTGGATTACTCTTCGTTAATTCTAGCCCAAGGTGATTCACATCATCGTTCAATATCTGTTATTCTGGCTCCCCTAGAGAATTTTGGGCCATTTCTGTTTCGATTCATTATAGTTTGGTTAAGGGAAGAGGGAGTCTCGAATCTTATTAAAAAGGTGTGGTGCACTACTGTGATAGGATCCCCCTCTTTTTTTCGGGAATCCAAGTTGAAGGCTATTAGAAAGCACTGAGACAATGGCTTAAATCCAAGTATATCCCCCTAGGGAAAAGTGAAAGTATTTGGTTCAATAATTAACCTAGCACCAAGAAATTATGAAAGGAACTCTTATAGAGAAATGGCATATGGAAAAAGAAAAACATCTCACAAAACAAATCTTTGTGGTCAGTTGACAAGAGGAAGAGACATGGTGATTGAAATCAAAAATTTTGCAAATTAAAGTTAGTGACAAAAATACTACATTCTTTCACAAACAAGCCAAGGCAAGGGAATTAAGAAATAAGGTGAAAGAGATTGTTCCTGAAAGAGATTGTTCAACATGGGCTGATGTACAATGTACTGCAAAGCATGATTATCAGAATATAATACAAATTCCCTGGACATCAAGTAATGTCTCCATTTCTTCAGTGCCTGAACAATTGCATATAATTCCTTCTCATAAGAGGAATACTTTCTTCTGGTGTCATTCAGCTTCTCACTGAAATATGCCACAGGCCTATCATCCTAACTCAACACAGCTCCAATGGCCTCTCCACTGGCATCACATTTTACTTTAAATGGTTTAGTAAAATCAGGTAGAATCAAAACAGGCTTCTCTGTTATCTTTTGCTTCAGCAGCTTAAAATTTCTTTCTGCTTCAGCAGTCCACTTAAATGGTTGTTTTCTCTTCTTTATTGTCTCAATTATGGGTGCATTAATCTTACTGAAGTTTCTTATAAACTTCCTGTAAAAACTAGCAAGTCCATGGAAACTTCTTACCTCAAAGACATTCCTGGGTGAAGGTCACTCCACAATTGCCTTAACCTTTTCTGGGTCCATCTTCAATCCTTCTGTAGAAACAACAAACCCCAAATACACCAACTCTTCCTTCATGAATGATAATTTCTTCAGATTTATCAGCAGTTTCTCTTGGTGCAACTTCTTCAAAACATGATTAAGATGCCTTAAATGTTCTTCTCTAGTTCTTCTGAAAACTAAAATATCTTTGGATCAATCACTCTGCTGGATGGCTCTCCTTCTTCCATGGGTATCAATGTATGACGTACCCTATCCTTGAAGAACTTGTAAGTGTTCTTCTTGCCATCATGCATTGTTGCTCTGTCAAACTGCCAAGGTCTACCCAGCAGTATATGACACACATCCATGGGCATTACATCACACAGGACCTTATCTCTGTATTTTCCCATTTGCAGCTCTATCTCACACTACTCTTTCACAACCAGCTGATGTCCTTTATGCAGCCAGGACACCCTGTAGGGAGTTGGATGCTCCCTTGTCTTCAACTTCAGCTTTTCTATTACCTCAGTGGAAACCAGATTGTCTGTGCTACCACTATCAATGACTAGCTGGCAGCATTTCCCTTGGACTTTGCATGTGCTCCTAAACAAAGTCTTCCTTTGTGCAGGCTCAGTGACCTCTTTGGCTTGCTTCAATAGGACCTTATTCACCACCAAGGATTCTCCCCTCTCTGGAAGAATTTCTTCCTCAATTTCTGCCTCTTCTCCAACCTGGGCAACAACAGCATTCCTTGGACCAGCACCCACATTCTCTGGACATTCATAGTGCTTGTGTCCCACTTGCTGACATCTATAACACCTCAATTCTCTACCCCTGCCTCTGTCTTTTCCTCCTCTTCCTTTTCCTCTGTAAGAACCCCTTCTGCCCCTTGCATCATCCTCTGTAGATGCATTCTGAGGTGAGCTACTATTATCTCCATCCCTGGGTGTAGCAGGCTTTCCTCTACCACCATGACTTCCCTTCCCACGGAAAGTACCTCTCTTCTTAGCAGACTGTTTCCTCAGGATTTTCTCCTCTACTTTCAAGGCCATCTGATAGGCCTCTTCCACTGTCTTAGGAGACAGGAGACCAATCTCATCTTGGATCTCCAGCTTGAGACCATTCACATATCTGGCAGTCTTCTCAGGTTTCTCTTGAAATTGCCCCGCCCTTATGCTTACTCTATAGAATTCCTCTGTGTATTCTTTTACTGTCAGCAACCTTTGTCTCAGGTTCTGCATTTGGTTATACAATGTCAGCTGGTAATCACTAGGTAAAAATTTACCTTTTAATTTAGCCATCATTCTAGTCCAGCTCTTGATAGGTTGCTTGCCAACTCTCCTTCTCTCTGCCTACACTCCATCCCACCAAAGTGCAGCATGTCCCTTCAGCTTTGTTACTGCAAACTTGACCTTCTTATCTTCACTTATTTCTTCATAATCAAAGAATTTGTTCAACTCATTTATCCAGTCCACCAGCTCCTCTAGATTCAGTCCCCCTCCATAACTCGACACTTCAATTCTGGGCTTAACTGCAGACCCCAAAACAGTTCTAAGGAGCCTCATGTCAGGAGGAATCTCAACATTTTCTTCTGCTTCTTCTGTCTCAGGTTCGCTGATGTCTTTAGGATCTCTGGGCTGTCTTCTCTCCATGGCGTATATTCTGGCCTCGACCCTCTGCAACATCCCCAACACCTCAGCGTTGGCAACAGGTCTTCTTCTGCCAGCACATCTACCAACTCGGATTGCCATGTCAGCAAAACAACTTCAGACAACAGCTCTGATACCACAAGTGACGCAACAACGCTGAAAGGTTTTTCTACGGAGAGCTAGTCAACGGTGACGTGGCTCTGTCTGATTTTTCCTCTCCTCCATGTGGTCTATTTCTTTTCATTAATTATCAAATTCGCAGAATTTGATAAATAATACTATCCGAAATGTTTAACTTTATATTATCTCCCCGAACCTTAATTTAGGCCTTTCTAGACTTTATATTAGTCTTCCAAACTTATATTAATACTCCATGCTTTGTAAATCAACTTTATAATAGGACTTTCGCTCCGGGCCCACCTCTACATCCAATAGCCAATCAAATGTACACATGTACCTTAGGTTAAACTTCACGCATCTCCGTCAAGCGACCACCGTCCGATGACTCTGCGCCAGATCGACGGCCCTCGTCGATATCGCTCGGCGTCCTCGTACTAGCTTTAACGTGCGATGAGAATACGGAAAGGTGGTTTTGTACTTCCGTCCGGTGCCATGCGTCAAAGGCTCTGTGGAATCGCTCCAATTCGGAAAATACCGCCTTTTCACCAAAATTGGTGCGATATGGGCAACCCACTTTTCAAAACCACTCGCGGTTTTGCTACGGTGATCGACCAAGGTAAATGTGGGGTTACGTTATTCCTTTGTTCATTTAACTTGCGTCCATACTACGGTTCCAGTTCGAAAACAACACCTCTATTTCTTTATGAAGCGAGAAGTCTACCAAATCAAACAGTGTCACAGCCACACTTCTTCTGCGCAAACCCGCCTGTGGGTAGCGCGGATTTAATAGAGTTTATTCGGATAAATTAAGGGAATTCAAGGACAGAGAATGGAATTACCATTACACAATTGCCTCGCAGTTAACCAATTCTTCACAATTATAAATACAAGCAGTTTGGAAATCAACGAGACTTGAATTTTATTCAACTGGAAGAAATTGCTCAATACACAGAGTTTATTGCAGAAATCTCTCTTTTTTTCTCCCTTTCTCCCTCTCTCCCCGATACATCCGAGGGATTACAATTATATACACAAACATATGACTCTTCGGTTCCTCTAAGAGGACCGTTTTAGGAAATCAACAGCCTAATTAAAATAATTCAACTAACTGGAGTATAACAGCTAGACTAACTGAGCTATTCGACTTCTACGACTCTAACTGGTCTAATAATACAATCAGCTAAGGTATTGACACCTAGTTGTAACGATTCGACTGTTTCCAAACCCTCCTAGCCACAGCATGTGGACAAAACTCCTACATTGTTGGCTAGTGTCTAATGCCCCTGCATCAGACTCCCGAGGGTAATCTTCTTCATGGGCTCCTGTCCATGAGCTCTTCCACTGATCTGCCTATCTTCTGCAACATTTCTTCAGTCATCCAAGTGGCATCTTCCTCTGGCTTATCCTTCCATTTAATCAAGTACTGAAATTACTCTTGTCCTCTGGTCCTTCTGAATGGTCTTTTATCCAATATTTTCTCTGGTTGCAATGGCTATGCTGGAGGTAGCTGCTCTCTCCACTCAATTTGTTCCTTGTCTGCTGTTCTTTCTTCTGCACCATCATCCTCATACTTGTACAAATCTACAACATTAAAAATGGGAGATATTCCAACATCAGGAGGTAATTCAATCTCATAATCATTTGCAGAAAACTTCCTAAGTATCTTGCATGGCCCAATCTTTTTGAACTTCAATTTGTTGTACTGCTTCTTTCGGAATCTCTCCTTTCTCAAGTGTGCCAAAACCTGATCTCCTACTTCAAAATGAACTTCTTTTCTGCTCAAGTCTGATCTTCTTTTGTATCTGATGTTGCTTCCTTGTATTTGTTGTTTCACTTGTTCATGTATGGCATGGATCTCTGAAGCAAATTCCTCACCATCTACACTTCTAAGCTCTGCCTTTCCTAGATTTCTTAAATCTGATATTCCTCTGGGGTGCATTCCATAAACAATGTGGAATGGACTCTGCCCTGTGCTCCTATTTGGTGAGTCATTATATGCATATTCTGCCTGAGGCAGAATATGATCCCATTGCTTGGGATGTTCTTCTGCAAGACATCTCAACAAATTTCCCAGACTCCTATTCACTACCTTAGTTTGTCCATCAGTCTGAGGATGATAAGCTGAGCTGAAACTCAGTTTGGTACCAAGTTTCTTCCACAGTGTCCTCCAAAATTTCCCCACAAATCTGGTGTCTCTGTCCTCCTGGGCAGCCCATGCAATCTAACAACTTCTTTGAAGAACAAGTTAGCAACATGGGTGGCATCACTAGTTTTATAACATGGAATAAAATGTGCCATTTTGGAGAATCTATCCACCACAACAAAGACTGCATCATTCCCTCTCTGATTCTTGGGCAATCCTAGAACAAAATCCATGCTCACCATGTCCCAAGGCCTGTCTGGAATAGGCAAGGGAGTGTACAATCCTGCATTCTAGCTCCTTCCTTTATCATATTGACAAATCTTGCAATTCTTCACAAACTTCTCCGCTTCTGCTCTCATCTTGGGCCAGAAATAAAAGTGACTCAGCTACTCATAAGTCTTATCAGTACCAAAGTGTCTAGCAATTCCCCCACTATGCTTCTCCTTGATCAAATTTTCTCTCATGGAACATTTTGGTACACACAGTTGGTTTCTTCTAAATAACAAGTCCTCTTGCAAGAAATAATCCAGCCACTAGCTTCTATCTGTTAAAATAGGGTTATCACATGCCTCAAATGCTTCCTTAAAATCTGGATCTGTTTTATACAATTCTTTCATAAAATCAAACCCTACAACTTCAAAATTTGTTTCTTGAACAAGCATGTGCCTCCTACTCAAAGCATCAGCTACTTTATTGGCTTGGCCACTTATATGTTTCAAAACAAAATTAAAACTTTGGAGATACTCAACCCATTTAGCATGCTTATGTTTCAACTTGGGCTGTTGTACAATATACTGCAAAGCATGATTGTCAGAATACAATACAAATTCCCTGGACATCAAGTAATGTCTCCATTTCTTCAGTGCCTGAAAAATTGCATAGAATTCCTTCTCATAAGAGGAATACTTTCTTCTGGTGTCATTCAGCTTCTCACTGAAATATTCCACAGGCCTATCATCCTGACTCAACACAGCTCTAATGGCCTCTCCACTGGCATCACATTTTACTTGAAATGGTTTAGTAAAATCAGGCAGAATCAAAACATGCTTCTCTGTTATCTTTTGCTTCAGCAGCTTAAAATTTCTTTCTGCTTCAGCAGTCCACTTAAATGGTTGTTTTCTCTTCTTTATTGTCTCAATTATGGGTGCATTAATCTTACTGAAGTTTCTTATAAACTTCCTGTAAAAACTAGCAAGTCCATGGAAACTTCTTACCTCAAAGACATTCCTGGGTGAAGGCCACTCCACAATTTCATAACCTTTTCTGGGTCCATCTTCAATCCTTCTGAAGAAACAAAAAACCCTAAATACACCAACTCTTCCTTCATGAATGAGCATTTCTTCAGATTTATCAGCAGTTTCTCTTGGTGCAACTTCTTCAAAACATGATTAAGATGCCTTAAATGTTCTTCTCTAGTTCTGCTGAAAACTAATATATCATCCAGATACACTATCACAAATTTACCAATGAATTCTTTCAATAATTCATTCATAAGTCTCATAAAAGTGCTTGGTGCATTTGATAACCCAAAAGGCATTACCATCCATTCATACAGTCCTTCATTTGTTTTAAATGCAGTTTTCCACTCATCACCCTCTCTTATTCTAATCTGGTGGTATGCAATCTTCAAATCTATCTTTGAGAAATATTTAGCACCACTCAAACAATCCATTAAGTCATCAACTCTGGGAAAAGGGAATTTGTACCTAATTTTGATCTTATTGATTGCTCTGGAATCAGTACACATCCTCCAGCCTCCATCTTTATTTGGGCTCAATACTGCTGGTACTGCACATGGACTCAGACTTTCTCTAATCAGCCCCTTGTCCATCAATTCTTGTACTAGTCTCCTGATTTCCTCATTTTCCTTGGGAGTCATTGTGTAGGCTGCCTTATTTGGCAGATTTGAACCAGGGATAAAATCTATCTGATGGCTGATCTTTCTCACAGGTGGCATCTCATCAAGTAAATCATCCACAACAATGTCACAGTAATCATCTAACATCTCTTGGATTTCTACTGGTAAATCAAAAATCTTTGTAGAAGTAAGAACTACTTTAGGCTTGCAAACTAAATCAAAGCTTACCTCTTATTCTTCTATCTGCTGCATATATTCCTTCCCTTTCAGCAACAAGTTCTTTGGATCAACCACTCTGCCGGATGGCTCTCCTTCTTCCATGGGTATCAATGTATGATGTACCCCATCCTTGAAGAACTTGTAAGTGTTATTCTTGCCATCATGCATTGTTGCTCTGTCAAACTGCCAAGGTCTACCCAGCAGTATATGACACACATCCATGGGCATTATATCACACATGACCTTATCTTTGTATTTTCCCATTTGCAGCTCTATCTCACACTGTTCTTTCACAACCAGCTGATGTCCTTTATGCATCCAGGACACCCTGTAGGGAGTTGGATGCTCCCTTGTCTTCAACTTCAACTTTTCTATTACCTCAGTGGAAACCAGATTGTCTGTGCTGCCACTATCAATGACTAGCTAGCAGCATTTCCCTTGGACTTTGCATATGCTCCTAAACAAAGTCTTCCTTTGTGCAGGCTCAATGACCTCTTTGGCTTGCTTCAACAGGACCTTATTTACCACCAAGGATTCTCCCCTCTCTGGAAGAATTTCTTCTTCAATTTCTGCCTCTTCTCCAGCCTGGGCAACAACAACATTCCTTGGACCAGCACCCACATTCTCTGGACACTCATAGTGCTTATGTCCCACTTGCTGACATCTATAACACCTCAACTCTCTACCTCTGCCTCTGTCTCTGCCTCCTCTTCCTTTTCCTTTGTAAGAACCCCTTCTGCCCCTTGCATCATCCTCTATAGATGCATTCTGAGGTGAGCTACTGTTAGCTCCATCCCTGGGTGTAGCAGGCTTTCCTCTACCACCCTGACTTCCCTTCCCACGGAAAGTACCTCTCTTCTTGGCAGACTGTTTCCTCAGGATTTTCTCCTCTGCTTTCAAGGCCATCTGATAGGCCTCTTCCAATGTCTTAGGAGACAGGAGACCAATCTCATCTTGGATCTCCAGCTTGAGACCATTCACATATTTGGCAGTCTTCTCAGGTGTGTCTTGAAATTTCCCCGCCCTTATGCTTACTCTGTAGAATTCCTCTGTGTATTCTTTTACTGTCAGCAACCTCTGTCTCAAGTTCTGCATTTGCTTATACAATGTCAGCTGGTAATCACTAGGCAAAAATTTACCTTTTAATTTAGCCATCATTCTGGTCTAGCTCTTGATAGGTTTCTTGCCAACTCTCCTTCTCTCTGCCTACACTCCATCCCACCAAAGTGCAGCATGTCCCTTCAGCTTTGTTACTGCAAACTTGACCTTCTTATCTTCACTTATTTCTTCATAATCAAAGCATTTGTTCAACTCATTTATCTAGTCCACCAGCTCCTCTGGATTCAGTCCCCCTCCATAACTCGACACTTCAATTCTGGGCTTAACTACAGACCCTATAACAGTTCTAAGGAGCCTCATGTCAGGAGGAATCTCAACATTTTATTATGCTTCTTCTATCTCAGGTTCGCTGATGTCTTCAGGATCTTTGGGCTGTCTTCTCTCCATGGCATCTATTCTGGCCTCGACCCTCTGCAACATCCCCAACACCTCAGCGTTGGCAACAGGTCTTCTTCTACCAGCAGCTCTACCAAATCGGATTGTCATGTCAGCAAAACAACTTCAGACAACAGCTCTGATACCATAAATGACGCAACAACGCTGAAAGGTTTTCTACAGAGAGCTGGTCAACGGTGACGTGGCTCTGTCTGATTTTTCCTCTCCTCCACGTGGTCTATTTATTTTCATTAATTATCAAATTCGCAGAATTTGATAAATAATACTATCTGAAATGTTTAACTTTATATTATCTCCCCGAACCTTAATTTAGGCCTTTCTGGACTTTATATTAGTCTTCCAAACTTATATTAATACTCCATGCTTTTTAAATAAACTTTATAATAGGACTTTCGCTCCGGGCCCACCTCTACGTCCAATAGCCAATCAAATGTACGCCCGTACCTTAGGTTAAACTTCGCACATCTCCGTCAAGCGACCACCGTCCGATGACTCTGCGCCAGATCAACGGCCCTCGTCGATATCGCTCGGCGTCTTCGTACTAGCTTTAACGTGCGATGAGAATACGGAAAGGTGGTTTTGTACTTCCGTCCAGTGCCACGCATCAAAGGCTCTGTGGAATCGCTCCAATTCGAAAATACTGCCTTTTCACCAAAATTGGTGCGATATGGGCAACCCACTTTTCAAAACCACTCGCGGTTTTGCTACCGTGATCGACCAAGGTAAATGCGAGGTTACGTTATTCCTTTGTTCATTTAACTCGCGTCCATACTACGGTTCCAGTTCGAAAACAACACCTCTATTTCTTTATGAAGCGGGAAGTCTACCAAATCAAACAGTGTCACGGCCACACTTCTTTTGCACAGACCCGCCTGCGGGTGGCGCGGTTTTAACAGAGTTTATTCGGATAAATTAAGGGAATTCAAGGACAGAGAACGGAATTACCATTACACAATTACCTCGCAGTTAACCAATTCTTCACAATTATAAATACAGGCAGTTTGGAAGTCAACAGGACTTGAATTTTATTCAACCGGAAGCAATTGCTTAATACACAGAGTTTATTGCAAAAATATCTCTTTTTTTCTCCCTTTCTTCCTCTCTCCCCGATACATCCAAGGGATTACAATTATATACACAAACATATGACTCTTCGGTTCCTCTGAGAGGACCGTTTTAGGAAATCAACAGCCTAATTAAAATAATTCAACTAACTGGAGTATAACAGCTAGACTAACTGAGTTATTCGACTTCTACGACTCTAACTGGTCTAATAATACAATCAGCTAAGGTATTGACACCTAGCTGTAAAAATTCGACTGTTTCCAAACCCTCCTAGCCACAACATGTGGAAAAAACTCCTACATTGCTGGCTAGTGTCTAATGCCCCTGCATCACTCTAGAGCCATTGGTGGGTTGAGTTACTATTCCTTGGATCAAGGTTTCATAAATGCTCTAGAGCCCTATAAGGTTGTGGGTTGAGTTAATAGTTCCTGGAGTCATGGAAAACTTTGGTAGAGACCAATCTGGTTGGTGTTAGTGATGTCCGACCATGGAGGTGGAATCATTGTGGTTGAGGATTGAGGTGGTTTAAGATCCCACCTTCATTCTTAGAATATGGTGCGGGAGTGATTGGCTGAAAGAGAGATTTGGTTCAGCCCAATATATGGTCAGGGGGTACGTGGAAGTCCCTGACTTGGATGGTATTTTCACATGTTAATATGAGATATTTCCTTATTGTGATCTATGACAATTTTTAGTAAACATGTTAGCGATATTATGGCTGAGTTGTCATGATATCTATGTTGGTTATTTTATGATTATATGTTGGTTATATGATGTGTATTATCTATGAAACTTGTCATGAATCATTTAGTTATCGATTGGTTGACGAATGTATGGAATAATAGTGTTTTTGCAGTTATGTGGAGAGGTCATATGGCCTTCTTGGTGATTCATAGATGAACCTCATATTATTATGATCATATATGCTCTCATGACCTGTAGCGTACATGTTTTCCATGTGCTTGACAAAATGTCTAGTGTTTTCTAGGTAGTTTAGGTCAAGTTATGCCTCCAAGTTTCAATGTTTATCTTTGTTGTCATGTCTATTATGATTATGGGAAGTCTTAGGAAGTTATGGGAAGTGATCTAGGGGTTGGCCTAAAATTATGGCTTGGATCTCAGGACCGCACCATCTGAACTAGACAAGTTGGGTCATAACCGCTTGGAGGCAGTGTTGTGCATGTGGTTGGAGGCCTATAACTTCACACGAGCCTTGTCATGCATGTGGTTGGGAGTCTAGGTCAGTGAAAAGAGCCCCAACTCAAGGTTTGGTCACCTTGGGTGGGCCTTTGGACCCTGAGCATCCTATAGCCTTGAGGAATGTTGTGAGTTGTCAGTTTGTGGTCATTTTGTATGCCCCACTTCCTTAAATGGAGCTTGGAGGTCATGTCATGTCATCATAACTCTTTGTATCATGTTTACTCTGGCAAGCTGGTGAAATTGAGTAAACGTGGGAGGGGTGGTTACGAATTGGTATCAAAGCTACCATGTTCAAACACTTGGACTGGATGGGTAGGATGTGGTTGATATTTATGCATGCATGATTGTCTATGTGTTTGTCTTGCCTTCATGTTAGTTTTCGATGTGTTTGTTATGCATGTATAGCGATGGTATTTGTTGTAGTATTCTGTCACTATGGTGATGTGGAGGTTGAGATGAATGAAATGTTGATTTCATTATATAAAAGCATATGTTGTGCTAATCTGAATTGATTGTGCAAATGAGATAGCCTCCCCTGAACTTCATTGAGGCATGTTGGATTGTGTTTATATTTTGTTTTTCTAACATGGTATGTTTGCAGGAAATAGAAGATCACAGATGATAAGAAAAATGGTGGATTATTGTTCATGTGAATCTCCTTATATATCAGATGAGCAACAAAGAGATGAGTACTCTCCTGAAATAGCAGATGACTTGAGAAGTTTAAAGACAAAGATCAGAAGTTGCAAGTTTGATAATGACAGGATCATTCAAGCATAGGAAAGACTTTACAGGGCACGGGAAAATAAATCAGAGGTCAATGCAGTGATCCTTCAGAGCTTATCATATTTGTAACTACAGGTAAAACCACATATTAGTTATGGACAAGACCAAAGAACTAATGGATCATATGGTAGCAGTTCTCATGGTGGGCATAGGTCAGACAGGGATGATACGTTTAGAGGTGGTATATGGATGGATACACCTAACATGAGAGGCAGTGGTTATGGGTATTTTTCTAGTTCTAGTTTAGATAGGTTGCATGGTCATCATCATTGTCATCCTTACAAGAGGAATGAGAAGAAATACTTGTCGAATGAGTTCAAGAAAGCTAATCCTCATACCTTTGATGGAGAGTTGAATAAACTAGAAGATGCAGAAGCATGGTTGCTTGGGATGAATAATTTCTTCGATATGCATGACTCTACAGACAATATGAAGGCCGAAATAGCTATTTTCAGTCTAAAAGGAAAAGTGTACATCTAGTGGGAATATGTGAAGTTTTTCAAAGGTATCAAGACAGAGGAGTTAAGTTGGCATGAGTTCAAGAGACTTTTCAAAAAGAAGTACTTCTCAAACAGATACAATTATGATAAGGCTAAGGAGTTATACAAGTTGAAGATGGGATTTATAATTGATAATGAGTATACAACTAAGTTTTTGAGCCATTGAGGTATGTACCATATCCTAAGGATGAGAAGACAAAGGTTCAAATATTTTTTAGTGGATTTCCATTAGCATTCAACGATCGGATTGAGTATGATGAGCCTCATACAATGGAGGAAGTAATTTGGAATTTGAACAATACAAGGAAAAGACCCTCTAGAAGAGGTTAAAAAGGAGGTTTTTAGTGTTACAAAATTGGCCAAAATTGTCAAAAAATCATTTTCTACAACATCCGTTATCAGTAATGGAGGTTTTGGCAGAGCTTCTAACGGAATTTCAACACAACTAAAAAAAAAGTGTGCAGATGGAGGTTGTTATGGATTTTTTTCTCATCGGTGTGCGCATCAAGTGTCAACGCACTGGTGCATTATACCGTGAACGCACCGATGCATTATACCGTGAACGCATCGATACTGTAAACCTACCAAGCACCGGGATGGTAAAGAAATTTCAGACACCTCGGGGCATTCAGCGACAACCCGGTGCGCATTGGCAAGCCAGTCGCACCGAACCAATGGAAGGTACATGCACCGGGTTGTTAAGGTGTAAAACCACACCGAGCCCTATAGGTGATAAAACACATCGTGCCATTAAGTTATAAAAACTCACCGGTGTGTTAAAGTAAAACCGCACTGGTGCATGCAACGCCTATCGGACCGCCCAGGTGGTATTCTTCGATATGACTTGTGACAGTGCAATTATTGTAATTTTTTAACTTCATTATTCATCAAAAGTCGACACATATCTTCTAATAGTATTCATATCAATTAAATTTTTATTAGTGCATTTGCATGTGATGTTTGAATCAATTTGTTATATCATATCATCAGATTTCGCATCTCTTCATTATAATATTTAATCATCCATATATTTAATCAGTGGTGTAACATTTTACAGCGATAATGGAGAACACAATAGAATAAATTATAACGTATTATATATATATATATATATATATATATATATATATATATGAATAAGACGCTCTTTGTCATACTAAATGGGACAGTTATTAGTATCCCTTTGTCTTTCAATTGGGACACTATGTCCATTACATGAAACAAAATGTTTGATTTCACAAACAAATATTTCAAAAAAAACAACGCCTTGCACTGATATCCAAACATATTGATCATCATTCTTCGTTGGAATTGTTGTCACTACTCGATCTATTTCCATGACCTGGGTTATTTTTAGGAATGTTTTGTTCACTCTGTTGATTGTTTTCTTCTTCTTCAAGTTCCATCTACAAACATAAAAATAAAGTGTAATGAGTGTATATACATTGGTGAGAATAATGAAAATTGAAATACTAAATAATATACATCAATATAAATTGAAAATAAATATACAATAGCAATAATTTACTCATGAACTATACACATTCTTTCAAAACCAAATTTCATGACATCTTTCAACAATTCATTTGTTGGCACAATTCCATACTTTGTTTCCTGCAAGTTTTATAGCCCATAAAAAATCATATATTTAATATAAAAGATTTTTTTGTTCTATTAATTATAAACGGAGCTAAGTAAAACAAGATAGATGCTTACAAATTCCACAATTAATTTCTGACATGCCAACATATATTGACAACCCATATTTAACCCAATGTCAATCAATTCGTCTGATGGTTCTTCTTTGTATGTTAGCACCTGTTTGAAGACATTTAATGATGATTGTTGTAAAACAACTTAAAATATACAAAAATGAAATCTAGTTAAGTTGTTATAAGGAAGTAACAATTACTCACAAACATGGATATAAACCCTTTTCTTCCTTGTCGTCATGTTTTATGTGTTGAATGGGTTCCATTTTCTTTTCTTTTATGCAAGAAAATACTTGAAAATTAATATTTAATGCTAAATTGTTTATTTATTGTACCTAATCAAAAAATTTAATGATTACATATTACATTTGAAGCATGTTGTTGTTGAGATGGCTCCTCGTGCGATGAAATTATGTCCATTTCTTTGACCATCTCCTTATACACCTTTTTGGACATTCCTACTGTCATATTTCTGATATCAGCTCATTCATCCTTTGAGATTTTCATAATCTTCCTTAAAATGTAACATGACAATAAACTATTTAATTTTTATATTGATATATGAAAAGTAAATATAACAAAAGTGATATTTATAAATGATTTCTTTCTATTAATATATACATACAATTCTATAAAAACATTTAAAGGAATATTACTTTTTCATTCCTTCTTTTTTGTTGTTGTACGTTTTTGCTATTAAAAGTTTGTCATGTCTCATTAACTAATTCTCTGGAAACTCATCATGTAGTTTAAATCAAATTTGGTTCTTGGAATCATTGGATTGATTTTTGTATTGTAAGTGGAAATAATGTATATACATTCGTTCCACTAGATCCCTCAACGTTTTGTAAAAGTTTTTTCCCCCTTTAGTTAACCTCCATCACCACTCCAGATGAGCTAAGGAGCAAGTCATTTTCATTTGCATGTTCTATTTTTTTTATTTTCTTAGAAAATCAATTTTTTTCTTCGTTATTGGTCCCTGTAGAACATTAAACATATGTGAATTACTAGATTGTTTGAAACATGTTATCTAATATTTTTAAGTATATATTAATGAAAATTCAAAAAAGAAACTCATATTGGATCTCCCTTGGAGGGAAGGAGGGTGATCCTCTACCTCCTCCTCGGCAACATCTCATACGGTGTAATCGAGGCATGGCATTGTCGGAATGTTGGGAATGTAGGGCAGGGGATGAGAGATTAGAGGGAGGTGGAGGAGCAGCGTGAAGGTTGGAGGAGCTGTTAGATCTGGTTGAGCTAAAGACAACAACTTGTAGAGCTCGACGGAGAGAAAACTGGAAGGAGAACCGGAGTGAATGCGGAATGGAATTGGTTCCATTGGCCATAAATGGCCAGCGTATGAGACACGGAGGTCAAGGGATAGTACTTAGTATTGAATGAGGCCAGTGCCAGGGAATTAACATCGCAGGTACCCAACAGTGGAGTTTTAAGGCCTACATGCTGGAGGCATGTGCAGCCCTGAGGTGAGGCCAGTTGCTCACATATGGAGGGGCCAAGTGGCATGCCAGATCTGCAAGCTTAATCACCCACATCCGGGGACTTGTTGTTATAATTTTAACTTAGATTCAATATTAGATTAAATGTTTTGTTTTTAAAGTTCAATTTGTTGGTCATTTGTTATTTAAAATGAATATAGATTGAAATTTCAAATTATAAAACACATGCAGTACATGTTAAATGAATTTGAACATGTATGAATGTTATATAATTAGGACATACATCTATTAAAAGTGATATTTAGGTGTACATTTTGCACAAGATCATGTGTCATTTAAAACAATTATAGATGGTTAAATACATATTTAAGTTCATGAATATGTAACAGTGATTGAAGTACATAAATGCATTTAATTACATTACATTTTGAATACATGATGACTTGTTGTTATAATGTTAACTTAGATTCAATCTTAGATTAAATGTTTTGTTTTTAAAGCTCAAGTTGTTTTGTCATTTTTTGTTTAAAATGAATCTAGATTGAAATTGCAAATTACAAAACACATGTGGTACATGTTAAATGCATTTGTACATGTATGAATGTTATATAATTATGACATACATCTCTTAAAAGTGATATTTAGGTACATTTTTCACATGACCATGTGTCATTTAAAGCAATCATATATGGTTTTACATATTACGGGTTAAATACATATATATATAAGTTCATGAATATGTAGCAATGAAAGAAAATTTGCATTTAATTCATACATTTTTCATTTGAAATCAATCTTATAATGTTTTAGTATACAATACATATAGATGTACATCTAAAAACAATCATAAAATTCTAGGTGTACATAGATGTGTCAAACAATCATAAAATTTTAAAGTTACATTTAAAAATATCTAGTACACAACATTTTTCATTAATGTACATAGAAAGGCTACTATGGATGTCAGTTGATAGTAAACTAGAAATTACAAAACGCGTACCACACATTTTGCATTCAAGAGTGAATATTATAATTTTCTTTAGATGTATAAAACAAAATCATAACTTAAAATTTTCATTATATCAAATATGTTAGATACATACATTTTGCAATAATGACATAAACTAACTAGCTCATACTAGAGAATGTATGAAATCGTTTAAGACCAGAGAATCTACATATATGTGTACATGTGTATAAATTACTTGTTGTGTACATGTGCAAAAATAATGTACAAGTGCAAACACGTGTACATAATATAAAATATACATATAATAATGTAAAACATAAGAATGCACAAAAAAAAAGGCTAACAATTTCTACTTGAGTTTTGTAAATTCTAAAAGATGAATCCAAGGAGAAGAAATTGTTGGGAAGTTCAATCAAAAAAAATAATGGAATACCATCTTCAATGATATATTCATGATCATCTTTTGACATTTTCTATTTCTTAATTTTCAATTTTTTCTTTGATTGACTTCTATCAACTTTATGTGTGTTGCACACACCAAGTGACTATATTGAAAACTTATGACATCAGGTTCATAGTCTTGAAAGTAAACAAAATCCCAACTTTGATGAGTTTGTTGGAAAAAATAACTTTTCAATATAATAGACCCTTTTTCACATATAAACCCATTATCATCATATTTTTCCAATAATTTCATCTTTTGTTTAGTGCAATGCATCAAATAATACTTGACGTTTTCTACATTGTTAGTAGGTGAAACTACAACAAAAACATCTCCTGCACAATAAAATAAGTACATAAATTTAGATCATAATTAACATGAAAAAATAACTTTAAAATTAACATGTGTACTTCATTTTATTATCTATATCTAGATCTTTATCATTTGAAAGCAATTGAAATAATACCTTCTCTAACAAGATCAGAAACTCGATCACCTTCAGATGATACTATAGTCTCCTCTGATTTCATTTCTTCAAATTTTGCAACAGACATTTTCCCCTTTGTAACGTGTTTTGTATGTTGCCAATCTTTTACATACATTTTTTTTTCACAAACATCATTGGATTCTGTGTCGTTTGTACGAACATGAAAAAAACAATAATATTTTCTTTTATCAAATGCAAACACATTTTGGCACTCCTTTGTTTTAATTAAATGCAATTTTCGAGTCCCTTTTATTTTTTCAATGTCATTTCCAATCGATCTATCTACATCTTAGAACCCAATATGCCAAAAAAACCTATATGTAAAATTCAAAAAAGAATATAAATATGTTATTGAAAATACAATCAAAGATAATCATTGTGATAAATAATGTTTAAAATTAGAAAATTAATAAAAATTAGATCATGTATATTAAATTTCTACATCTATATATATGCAAGTTAATTTGTATATATGTACATGTACCTTCGTTCTTCCCATGACCGGTTAGTCTCATGGCTTAGTGCATCGATGCACCATTGAACAACTTTTTCAACTTAAACAAGTCAGTGTGAAGAGTGGTCCATTTGATATCTTCAAAGTGCTCGTTTTATACATGCCCATGCACCATCATGTTCTCCTTTTACATGACCAATCTCAAAGAAATTCCAACAATGTTTAATGCAGGTTTTCATATGAAGACGACACAACCAAAAGAATTATCGTGAAGATTTGAATTGACCTGCGCATCCATCTGACTATATCCAAGGTTCATTTAATTTTATTCCATGACTTTTCAATGAGTCATAAATCTTATCAAAACAATGTTTTACAAAATATGTATCATGTGTACGATCGTCACTGATATAAAAGTGATATTCTTTAATAACATTTCAACATTCATTGGTGCTTTCTATATGATTAACATTTTTTTCAGCGTGTCTATATAGAGTATGGAAAATCATAGAGACTTGGTCGGAATGATAGTATTCACTCTGTATTTCATTTTGTGGAAAAAATGTGTAATTCTCTGCAAAATCAACTATTGACAAAATGGTCCCTGGTGGAAAAAATTCACTGGATTTTTTGAACTGTGATTCCTGCCATCGAGCTCTATGGGAATGCTTGGTGTATTTATAAATTTCTGCCTCAAACTTTTTCAAAAAATCTATCACAAAAATTTCTTCTTCTTGTCAATCAATCCTTTTAGCACTTGTAGTACTACTTGCACCAATACATGTATGAATATATTCATATACCTTCCATTTCACTTTTATGTTGGACAATTATTGAACATTTATATCAATAATATATTTGTTGTGAAATAAAGTCAAATTTCCACAATGATAGCATTTTTTACCACCAACACATTTCTTTTGGTAAAATAATTCATGGCTTTCTCTTGCACATAGAATTTGAGATATGAAATCATGGATAGTGGAAGGAGGAGGTGAATTTTTCCAAAATGTTTTGCCAAAATTAAGGAATGTGTCATAATATAACTGAAAATCCACATGATAACGACAACAAAAAGTGTCATGTACAATGATTGGTTTAACATACCATGGTTTTTTTTGCACAAAAGCACTGATTGAGACATTAATTTCATGATTATATTCTATGAAATTGTTGAACAACTCTATCTGAGTGGTGTCCAAGATATGTTTTTCATGTTCTTCGTACTGATTTTGTGTTATTATTCGTCGCATCACATCCCTTGCTTTTGGTGAAACACATGAGTTTTTCATCCAATATTCATATATTATTTTTTTAACATCTTCTCCAAGTCTATCTTTGTATGGTTGCCTACAAATAACTGTCCAACAAGCGAGATCATCATTTACATCTATTTTCAATCGAAATTCCTGATGTTTGTGCAATGTTTTTCGTGAGGTCCCTAATGCTTGTGCCATAGATTTTAACAAACGACTCTATTTAGTACTTGATGAAACCACTACCATTTGTATTGGTCTACGTGTATCTAAATAACTTTTGTTTCTAGATCTTCCAATTTACTTTAGAGCACTATTTATATTTTGTATCACATTTTCCTTGATTTTTTTTATCTTTTGTTGATTTTCGAATACCCAATAAATTCGTAGTTTCCTTTAATTCCTTTGATGTTAAGAGACTTCTCAAAATTTGGGCTTGAACTGCCAAATTTCATCTTTGAATAACATATCAATAATGCCCTTAACACGATATCATATAACATGGTAAGTTTTTTTATCTCCATATATGTCAGTGTCAACATTCTCTAACATCTCACCATTCTCTAAGATGCTTAAAATGTTAGAGAATGTTGACACTGACATCTCATCTTCACTTTCTCTTTCAAAATTTTCTATCTCATCATCAATGTTATGAGGAATATCTCTCTCTGTTTACATTGCAATTTTTTTTTAAAAATAGTTCATCAAGTAAAAATTAACTTTCACAGTACACTAGTTAAATTTTAAATATCATTTATAATAATTATATTTACATACCTGCTTAAACTTCTATTTGAAGTTGATTTTCCCTTTCAATATTTGAGAGTTATCCTCTCTTTTTTTGCGATATCCTCTCCCCTATTCTCTATGAGCCTCGAGGTCTCTTGTTCGATCATATTTTCTCTTGCAATTTATTTGATTTCCCATGATAATTGAGTATGAAGCTCAAAAAAATTCCTTCAAAATCCTGCAAAAGAACTTACTATCAAAATTTAGACAAAAACTAACTTCAAAAAATCATCACAAAAGATCAATTTCAAAAAAAACTCATTTTAAAAATTTTGCACAAAAGACATACTTCAACCCAAAACACTTACTTCAAAAATTCTGTGAAAAAAAATGTCTTTTAAAAATGAAGCTTAAAATATTTCCTTCAAAGTCCTGCAAAAAAAAATCTCACTTTAAAAAATCATTATAAAAGATTTACTTCAACCCAAAACACTTATTGTAAAAAAATGTCACCTTAAAAAATACCTCCAAAAAATGTCCTTTCAAAATTAAGCCCAAAAAACCATTGAAAATTCAGCCCAAAAGTTTACCTTTGCAAATTCAGCCCAAAAAAAAATCTCTAAATTCAACCCAATTTTTTTTTTTCTAAATTCAGCCCAAATGAAGAAATGTGTGAAAATAATGTTTCCATTTTCGGCTATTTATGTAGTTGCGAAATATTTTTTTTTTAGGGGCTTTATCGATTTTTTTTTTCGGCCAACCGGATTTGCGAGAAAAAGACTGGCTGAAATTTTTTGTTGTTAAAAATAACGGGACAGAGCAGCAAAAAAAATTTGGCTGAATTGTTACAAAAGTTCGGCCGAACTAAAATGTCTGCAACTAGGCTCTGAACACATTTCTTCAAATTTCGAATGGTTAAACTCCATCAAATTTTATGAATTAACTTTCAGAACCAAGACTAGCATTTCTAGAATTCAATCTACTTTCAGGAGATATAACTTTTATGGAATTCCATAGATATTTACTAATTTTAATTAATTTTGTAATAAAATGGATGCAAAAATTTTTTTGAAAGTCATCATGATTCAGTGAAATCAAAATTTTGTATCTCCCAAAATACACTGTAAAAAATTGAAAATTTTATGGTGCATTCAATTGGTCCGTCGTCTGTAATGGGTAGTTTTTAGATTTTTAGTTTATAACTAATATGCTGAGAAATTTGTGTTGATATTGCAACAAGATGATGAGCTTAGTGGAAAGAAGTCGCCCTCACTAAGTGGGCCCACAGGCTATTTTTGGCGCAAAGTCTATTTTTAGACATATGGATCATGTTCTATGAGTTGCAGGATGCTAATTTTGGATGGTTGGTCAAGTCGGGAAAAATAGATGGACTTCTATTTTTATACATATTGGGCGGAATCTATTTTTAGATTGCCAATCTAAAAATAGATATGTCGAATATTATTAGCTCTTAGTAATATTTGGACTATAAACATTATCTTATTCTCTTGGAGCACTTCAGTTAAGTGCACAGATGTGGCACAGGAGCTGACAGAAGGAATTACACTATTCCTGAGGGTTAAGTGGAGCTATTGCATGGACACTTCAGTTAGAACTCATGTGACATAGTTTGGTGGAGTTGATTGAGGAGTTAATGGAGTTGTGTTCAGTTTAACTAATCTAAACATAGTTGAGCTAGTTGTATTTAGTCTAACTGATTAACACACTAGTGAAGAGTGGTGTGAATTAATTATTAATTAATTCACTAATTATAAACTCATTAACATCAGTTAACTTCAGTGCATGGACAGTTTCAGTGGAGACCAGTGCAGAGATCGGTGAAAGAGCAGGTTAACTATCAGTTGTGACTATACAGTTGCATGTTTGCAACATCCAGTGATTGGAGGAGCCAATGAGGATTGCGCAGTACAAGCCAGGTGGTTCGAAGTTATTTATGAGCCATTCTACAGCATTGATTACGCAATAGAGGCTGGCTATCAGGTGGCAGAGATTGGAGCATGTGTTTTGCTAGATCTAGCTTGATTAGTGTGTAGCAATTGGAGGTTATGCTGAGAGATTGTGAGGATCTTTGTACAATGATTGTTACATGATCTCTATGACATATAATATACAGATAGTTGGGGGTTTTCATCTTTAAGCTTTCCCATGAAATATTGTGTTCATATGTGTGATTGTTTATGGTTTTAATGTGCGCATGCAATTGATTTTATTTCTACATGTAATGATCAATGGTAGAAGAGATTCTATATTGTGCATGAAGCTAAAATAGTGTGTGATCAGGAGAATATCGGTGAATAATATATCATTTATTCAAATTTCTACATGGTATCAGAGCGATATTGATCATTGGAGCAATTGCAAAACATTGAAGCGGTTGAGTTTTGTGCTGGTGGAATTCGAATTTGCAGCAGTGTTTTCTTGGTGTCGAAGTTGAGATGTCTTTCAACGAATTGCGATTGGAGTATGCCCTTGAGGGCAGCTCGAATTATATTGCATGGAAGGACAGGATGGAGGTGGTGCTGGATGACAATGGGTTGAAGGAGTTCATAGATGCAAAAAATCCAAAACCTACTTCTACCGACGTTGCCGCACTTGACGCATGGAAAAATAAGACAACAAAATGTCGAAGGATTCTGTTGGAAGGTGTGAAGGATCACATAGTGTCCAGCCTTCATGGTAAGGCTTCTCCATTCTTGATGTGGAAAGCTTTGACAGATTTATTTCAAAGCAAGAGCGACCAGAGGAAGTTGGCGCTCAAGGATAAACTCAGAAACATAAAAATGGAGAAAGGCGATAGTATGCCCAAGTACCTCACGAAGTTTTTCCAATGCAGGGATGAGCTGGGAAGTGTGGGGGTGACTGTTGATGATGAGGACTTGGTGAGCTTGGCTCTCCTTGGGCTTTCGAAGAGTTGGCATTCCTATCAGGATTCTGTCAATGGTCGGGAGAAATTTCCAGGATGGGAGCGACTTTGGTCGGATCTTGTGCAAGAGGAGATAAGGTGAAGTACCAAGGACGGATCTTCATCAAAGAACTCTGATGAAGAGAATTTCACTTTGGCTGCCAAAGCAAAGAAGGGGAAGAGCAAGAAAGCTTCTCAATCTGGTGCGAAAGGCAAGAAGCAGGACATGTCCAAGGTGAAGTGCTTTCACTGTCACCAACACGGACATTACGCCACTAGTTGTCCACAGAAGAAGAAAAATAAGCAGGCTGCTGGATCTACAGCTGGAGAGGCCTTAACCTCACAGTTTGAGCTAGATTTTTCATTGATCACATGCTTGGTCTCAAGTGTGATGGGTTCAGTGTGGTTTCTTAACAGTGGTGCGTCTTTTCACATGATAGGAGATCGAGATTTGTTTACTGATCTGGATGAGAAAGATCTTGGAGTGCACATCGAGATGGGAGATGATGGTAGATACAGTGCGACCGGTATCGATACCATTTCCTTTGAGAGAGTCTAGTAAACCCTTCGTATTGAAGGAAGTGATGCATGTTCCAGGATTGAAGAAGAATATGATCTATGTGGTGATGTTAGAAGACAAGAGATATGATGTTTTCTTTAGCGAGGGAAAGGCTTTCCTGTGCAGTAAGGCAATTGGTGAGACCCTGAGGATAGGGGTTCGAGTTAAGAACCTTTATCAATTGCAGGTAGATGGCTGCAGAGAAATGGCAGGCAAGGCAGAAGGAGTGGTGAGCCGGGATGATGGCCAGTTGTGGCACCGGAGATTTGGCCACCTTCACCATGGAGCTTTGAAGATCCTGCAGCAGATTTCTACTGGGCTTCCTAAGGGTACTCTTGCGCAGTCAGATCAGTGCAAGGGATATACCTTAGGAAAATTTGTGAAAGCCACCTTTCACGAGAATGATATTCACGCCACGACGATCCTTGAGAGAATTCACACAGACGTGTGTGGACCTTTCTCTGTAGCTTCGACAGCAAAGCACAGGTACTATGTGATATTTTTTGATGATTTTTCTCGGAAGTGTTGGATCTTCTTCATGCAGAAGAAGAGCAAGACATACTCAAGGTTCTGTGAGTTCAAGGCACTGGTTGAGAAAGAATCGGGGAAGCAGGTGAAGACTCTTAGGAGCGACAATGGTGGTGAATTCATCTCTGGCGAATTCAAGGACTTTTGCAGCACAGAAGGAATTCGAAGAGAGCTCATAGCACCTCATAACCCACAACAAAATGGGGTTGCTGAGCGGAAGAACAGAACAATCGTGGGTGCTGCACGGGAGATGTTGTATGATCAGGGCCTTCCCATACACTTGTGGGCTGAGGCATGCAATGCTGCAGTATATGTGCAAAACCGTTGTCCTCACAGGATACTTGGCATGAGTACACCCGAGGAGGCATTTTCTGGTAAGCAGCCTGATATTTCCCATTTGAGGATTTTTGGTTCACCTGTTTACATTCATGTGACGAAGGATGCCAGGAAGAAGCTGGAGCTGACTGCAGAGGTTGGGATATTTTTAGGGTACACTGATACACCCCACAACTATCTTGTGTATTTTCCATATAGTCGCAAGACTGTTGTGTGACGGGATATCAAATTTCATGAGGAGAAAGCCATGAAGTGTTCGCTTGAGAGGGAGCCACACTTGCATGCAGATGAGGAGCTATTAGTTCCTAAGGATGAGCCTTAGGATGTGGATTAGCCACAAGAGGAGGTTCATGGAGTGGAAGAGACCACTCATGCAACACCAACCATCAGAGGGCGGAAGCGCACTACAGAAGCTGAGCGACTGGCTCAAGATGCAGAGAAGGTTGTAGGGGCACCTACATCACAGCGCAAACAGAGACAGTCACCTGATCGCTATACTGGATACATGGCTCTTATGAGCAAGTGTATCGTGACAGAGCCATCCTCTTTCAAGGAAGTTGTGGAGGATCCCGCATGGGTAGATGCCATGGTGGAAGAGTATGATTCGATTGTCAAAAACAGTGCATGGGAGATTGTCCCAAGGCTGGAAGGGAAATCAGTGGTGGGTTCGAGATGGATCTACAAAGTGAAGCAGGTAGTCGGCGAGAGTGTGGAGAAGTACAAGGCAATATTTGTTGCCCGAGGCTTTTCACAGATTGAGGGGATCGATTATGAGGAAACCTTTGCACCTGTTGCAAGGTATTCTTCCATACGGACGATTCTTGCTCTCTCAGCGCAGATGGGGTGGCACATTCATCAGATGGATGTGAAGACTGTGTTCCTCAACAGAGTCATTGAGGAGGAAGTGTACATAGAGCAGCCCGAAGGTTTCGAGATCTTCAGCAGCGAGTCACATGTGTGCAGGCTCAAGAGAGCGTTGTATGGGTTGAAACAAGCACCTCGTGCTTGGTACATACGGATAGACAGCTATTTCACCGGACTTGGATTATCCAAGAGTGAGGCGGATCCGAACCTATACCAGATTGTGGTGGAGGGTAAGTTGCTGATCATTGTACTTTATGTAGATGATTTGATTTTGATGGGTGATGAACTATTGATACACTCATGCAAGGATGATCTTGCAAAGGAGTTTGAGATGAAGGACTTGGGCCTCCTTCATTATTTCCTGGGATTGGAAATTTGGCAGCACAGTGATGGATTGTTTGTTTCTTAAGGAAAGTATGCTCAGGAGATACTGGAGAAGTTCAACATGCATGGCTGCAAGCCTATTTATACTCCTCTTCCTGGTGGATGGAGGAAGGAGGATGCTACTTCGGCGGAGGTAGTGGATGCCATTGTTTATCGACAGTTGGTGGGGTCGCTTATGTATCTGGTCAATACACGACCTGACATATGCTATAGCATTAACCGGCTTTCACAAGCTATGGTTAAGCCTACCAAGAAGCTCTTTGGAAGGCGGGGAAAGCATGTCCATGTATTGATATATCTCAGAGGCACATCGGGATATGGATTATGGTACAGACAATCGGATGAGGTGAGGCTATGTGGCTTCACGGATGCAGATTGGGTAGGGAGCCCAACGGACAGAAAGAGCACATCTGGAGGGATTTTTAGTATCAGGTCGACAACAGTTTCTTGGTACAGCAGGAAGCAGAGATCCATGGCACTCAGTTCAGCAGAGGCCGAGTATATGGCAGCGATTTTGGCTGCATGAGAGGCTATATGGATGAGGAAGATTCTGGTCGGGTTGTTCAATTCACACTTAGATCCTACTGTGATTTATTGTGATAATCAGAGTTGCATTAAACTCTCGGTTAATCCAGTATTTAATGATAGATCTAAACACATTGACATCCGGTATCATCATATCAGAGATTGTGTGCAGCGGAAGATCATGTTACTTTCATACATTCCCACGGAGGATCAGGATGTTGATATCTTGACGAAGGCGCTCATCAAGAGCAAATTCAAATACCACAAAGGCAGGATAGGGGTGGCAGATAATCCTTATCTTGTTGAGAGGGAGTGTTGAGATTGCAACAAGATGATGAGCTTAGTGGAAAGAAGTCACCTTCACTAAGTGGGCCCGCAGGCTATTTTTGGCGTAAAGTCTATTTTTAGACATATGGATCATGTTCTATAAGTTGCAGGATGCTATTTGTGGATGGTTGGTCAAGTCGGTAAAAATATATGGACTTCTATTTTTAGACATATTGGGCGGAATCTATTTTTAGATTGCCAATCTAAAAATAGATATGTCGAATATTATTAGCTCTTAATAATATTTGGACTATAAACATTATCTTATTCTCTTGGAGCACTTCAGTTAAGTGCACAGATGTGGCACAGGAGCTGACAGAAGGAAGTACGCTATTCCTAAGGGTTAAGTGGAGCTATTGCATGGACACTTCGGTTAGAACTCATGTGAGAGAGTTTGGTGGAGTTGATTGAGGAAGTTAGTGGAGTTGTATTCAGTTTAACTAATCTAAACATGGTTGAGCTATTTGTATCTAGTTTAACTGATTGATACAATTAGTGAGAGTGGTGTGAATTAATTATTAATTAATTCACTAATTATAAACTCATTAATCAACTAAAAAATACATCAGTTAACTTCAGTGCATGGACAGTTTTAGTGGAGACCAGTGCAGAGATAGGTGAAAGAGCAGGTTAACTATCAGTTGTGACTATACAGTTGCATGTTTGCAACATCCAGTGATTGGAGGAGCCAATGAGGATTGCGCAGTACAAGCCAGGTGGTTCGAAGTTATTTATGAGCCATTCTACAGCATTGATTACGCAATAGAGGCTGGCTATCAGGTGGCAGAGATTGGAGCATGTGTTTTGCTATATCTAGCTTGATTAGTGTGTAGCAATTGGAGGTTTTGTTGAGAGCTTGTGAGGAGCTTTGTACAATGATTGTTACATGATCTCTATGACATATAATATACAGATAGTTGGGGGTTTTCAGCTTTAAGCTTTCCCATGAAATACTGTGTTCATATGTGTGATTGTTTATGGTTTTAATGTGCGCATGCAATTGATTTTATTTCCGCATGTAATGATCAATGGTAGAAGAGATTTTGTATTGTGCATGAAGCTAAAATAGTGTGTGATCAGGAGAATCTTGGTGAATAATATATCAGTGATTCAAATTTCTACAAGTTGACACGGACCGAAACATATTCAAAATATGCAGTTTTTTCATATTGGTTCAGTTCAAAAAATTATAATAATTATGATATGCATCAATTGGTTTTGTAAATATAATGATACCGAAGTAGACTCTGTCTAAATTGTTGTAACACATTTTTTTTCTCAAAAACACCAAGCTTTCAAATAATACACCAACGCGTCTCAACATGACTTTTTATCAATCCTTTGATTGTTAAAGAACATACACTCAAAGAATTGTTAAGTTGACATATCAAATGTGAATAAAAAAATTCCAAAAAATAAGTAATAGAAAGCTAATAAAATTTCTGACAAGTTTTATTTTTATCGTAAAATGAAATTCTAAACAAAAAAATTGTTTTGGCTTGCAGAAAGTCGAAGAACTTCTAAAAATGATATTTTTTTCTCAAAAAGTGAAAAAAAGTGTAACCCAACTTCATATATTATTGATTACACAGAGTGACGATTCTCAATAATATGGATGGAGGGGGGGGAGAGAGGGAAAAAGAGAGAGACAAAAGAGGGGGAAATGTGGAGAGAGAGAGAGAGAGGGAGAGAGAGGGGCAGGAGAGAGAGAGAGAGGGAGAGGGAGGGAGAGAAAGAGAAAGAGGGAGACAGAGACAGAGGAAGGAAGAGAGAGAAGATGGGAAAGAGATAAGGAGAGAGAAAATGGGAAAGAGAGAAGGAGAGACAAAGGAAGGGAGTTGGAGGGGGAGAGAGAGGGAGGGAAGAAAAAAGATATAGAGAGAGAGGGATTGACAAGGTAGAGATGGAGAAATACTAAGGGAGATAGGAGAGAAGGAGGGAAAAGAGATAGAAGGAGAGGAAAGAGAGAGGGAGACATAAAGATGGAGGGGGGAGAGAGGAAGAGAGAGGGAGGGAGATAGTGAAAATTTTGGATGGAAGAGAGAGAGAGATAGAAAGAGAGAGTGGTGGGGGGGAGAGAGACAAAGATGGAGGTCAAAGAGACAGAGAGAGAGAGGAAGGAAGAGAGAGAGAGAGGGAGAGAGGGAGGGAGAGAGATATGGACTTAGATGGGGAGAGAGAGGGTGGGATTAAAAAATTCATAGAGAGATAGAGGTGGAGAGAGAGGGAATGACAAGGGAGAGATGGAAAGATAAAGAGGGAGACACAAATATGAAGTGGGGAGAGAGAAGGAGATCGGGAGGGAGATAATAACATATTTTGGGGGCGAAGAGAGAGAGTGATGGTGGAGTGAGTGATCTAGGAGAATCCCTAATGGCACAAAAATCAGTGTTCAAAGCTTAGTTAAATCAAGACCAAGTCGAAGAGCTCGTCATAAGGAATTTAACGGCGTAAATGGTGCCTCAATCCGAGTTCATAAGAAAAATTTATGCTCGGTCAAAGTTGTGGTCAAACTTGGAAAAAAGACAGAGTCTTAGGTGGCACCAAATAAGTTTGGTCATCACCAAATTTGGCAGACAGACTAAAAGTTGGCATTTATGGCTAAATTTAGTCACGACCTAGATAAATTTGATGATCCACCACAGTTGGAGTAATTCTAAACTTGTTGTAGGAAGCACTAATTTTGGAGGTAGTTATACCATAAACCATATTTGGTTATGGTTAATGCATATGGTTAAACAATATGCCAACAAAGATTTATATATGTAACGATTAATGTTTCAAATGACGGGTTTAAAAATATACGTGGCGATTTTGTTAACAAACAATACAAGGAAAAGACCCTCTAGCGGAGGTTATAACGGAGTTTTTAGTGTTATAAAATTGGCCAACATTATCAAAAAAACATTTTCTACAACATCTGTTTATGGTTACGGAGGTTTTGGCGAAGCTTTTAACGGAAATTCAACACAACTAAAAAAAAATGGTCAGCTAGAGGTTATAACGGATGTTTTTTTCATCGATGTGCTACTAAGGTTTCAACACACCGGTGTGTGTCATCTAGAAGGTGCCCTGGGGCAATCGAAACAAGGTATAAAACTGCATTGGGCGCAGTGTTAGTGATACAATGCACGGGGCCATTCTAATTGGCCTTGGGATTTGTGCAGTGCCCATAGGTCGTCTCAACGCACCAATAATAGACTTATAGAAATGCACCAATGCTCAGTATCAGACAAACGCATTGAAATTTATAATTGGTATTGGTATTTTTGCAGTGCCCATAGGTCGTACAATTGCACCGGTGTGTAGTCCCACGTAAATGCACCGGTGCGCAGTACCGCACAAATGCACCGAGATTTTGTATTGGTTTTGGTATTTGTGTAGTGCTCATAGGTCGTATAAACGCACCGGTGTACAGTAACTGACACACACTGGTGTTCATTTTGTATTTTTTTAGAAACATCGACCTGTAACAGTGCAATTATTGTGATTTTTTTAAATTCATTATTCATCAAAATTCGACACTTCTTATAACAGTATTCATATTAATTAAATTTTTATTAATGCATTTGAATGTGATGTTTGGATTAATTTGTTATATCATATCATAATTATTGTGTTTTTTTTAAATTCGTTATTCATCAAAAGTCGACACTTATATATCTTATAACAGTATTCATATGAATTAAATTTTTATTAGTGCATATAAATGTTGCATTTGGATTAATTTGTTATATCATATCATCAAATTTCACATCTCTTCATTATAATATTTAATCATCCATAAATTTAATCAGTGGCATTACATTTCACAACGACAATGCAGAACGCAATAGAATAAATTAAAACATATTTTTTTTTTTTATTATTATTATTATTATTATATATATATATATATGAATAAGACAGTCTTTGTCATATAAAATGGGACAGTTATTGGTATCCCTTTTTTGTCTTTCAATTGGGACACTATGTCCATTACCTTAAACAAAATGTCTGATTTCACAGACAAATATTTCAAAAAATACAATGCCTTGCTTTGATATCCAAACATAGTGATCATCATTCTTCGCTTGAACTGTTGTCACTACTAGAGCTACTTCCATGACTTGGGCTATTTTCAGGAATGCTTTGTTCACAATGTTGATCGTTTTCTTCTTCTTCACCTTCCATCTATAAACATAAAAATAAATTATAATGAGTGTATATACATTGGTGAAAATAATTAAAATTCAAATATTAAATAATATATATCAATGTAAATTGAAAATAAATGACGTACCATAGCAAGAATTGACTCATAAACTATACACATTCTTTCAAAACCATGTACCATGCCATCTTTCAAGATTTCATCTGTTGGTGCAGTTCCATACTTTATTTCCTGCAAGTTTTATACCCCATAACAAATCATATATTTAAAATAAAAGATTTTTTTGTTCTATTAATTATAGATGAAGCTGAGTAAAAAAAGATTGATAGATGCTTACAAATTCCACAATTAATTTCTGATATGCCAACATATACTCACAACCCATATTTAACCCAATTTCAATCCATTCGTTTGATAGTTCTTATTTGTATGTTAGCACCTGTTTGAAGACATTCAATGATGATTTTTGTAAAACAGCTTTAAAAATACAAAAATGAAATCTAGTTAAGTTGTTATAAGGAAGTAACAATTACTCACAAACTTAGATATCAACACTTTTCTTCCTTGTCATCCTGTTTTATGTGTTGAATGGGTTCCATTTTCTTTTCTTTTCTACAAGAAAATACTTGAAAATTAATGTATAATGCTAAATTGTTTATTTATCATACCTAATGATCAAAAAATTCAATGATTACATATTACATTTGAAGCATATTTTTGTTGAGATGGCTCCTCCTGTGATGCAATTTTGTCCATTTCTTTGACCATATCCTTGTCCACCTTTTTGGACATTCCTACTGGCATATTTCTGATATCAGCTCGTTCATCTTTTGAGATTTTCATAATCTTCCTGAAAATGTAACATGAAAATAAACTATTTAATTTTTATATTGATATATGAAAATTAAATATAAAAAAAGTGATATTTATAGATAATTCTAGACAAACATTTAAAGGAATATTACTTTTTCATTCCTTCTTCTTTTTTTGTACGTTTTTGCTATTAAAAGTTTGACATGTCCCATTGACCAATTCTATGGAAACTCTTCATGTAGTTTAGATATAATTTGGTTCTTAAAATCATTGGATTGATTTTTGTATTGTAAGTGGAAAGAACATCTAGACATTAATTCCTCTAGATCCCTCAAACTTTTGTAAAAGTTTTTCCCCCTTTCGTTAACCTCCAGCACCACTCCAGATGAGCTAAGGAGCAATTCATTTTCATTTTCATGTTCTATTTTTTGACTTTTCTTAGAACAACATTCCTTTTTTGAGTTGTTGGTCCCTGTAAAACATTAAACATATGTGAATTAATAGATTGTTTGACACACGTTATCTAATAATTTTAAGTATATTATTAATGAAAATTAAAAAAAGAAACTCATATTGGATCGATAGTATTTTTTCATTCACCTGATTCATCCTTTTGCAATTTTTCCATCAAGATTTTTGCTCTTCTAGTCCTAGATCAGAAATAATATTATCGAGCTTCATCATTTTGTGGCTCTGCAGGATACACAGTAAACAATAAGTATTATTTAAACTTACATATAGTTCAAAAATAATATTTTTTGTAAAGAATTTACAAAGAACTTGCCTTTTTTTCTTTTCTTGATGTGTTATCAGTCTTTTTGTTACTTGATATCTTGTCGAGCATTTCTTTGTCAATATGAAACATGTACCATATCATTCATTAATATATTTATAAATAAATTGTCAACTTTTCAGGTAAAAAAAAAAACTCAAGAAACTTGTGCGCCATTCATGGTGCAGGCATCGACGTCGGTGCGTTGGTGTCTTATAAATGCACCGCAAAGACAATATAATAGACTGTACGGTGCTCTATGTCAAGACGGAGCACTGGTGTGTTACATGATAACCACCACATCGATTTACATAGAGAAGATAATAAAAATCGTCCAGTGTTAGTTTTGTAGCATAAACACCTCGTACAAACAAGGGACCACCATACGGTGCTCTCTGTCAACTAGGAGACTCAGTGTTGTGCATTATATGTTACATGGTGTACTGATTAACACAATAAAAAAAAAATTTGTGAAACAGCACGTTCGCGATGCACCATAATGAAATAGCGCACCGGTGCCCTATTTTACATATGGCGCACTGATTAAAAAAAAAAAAATTTTAGCCCCACGGGGGTAGGCGAGTTGGTAATCGAAACGCGGTGAAGTTCGTTTGTAAGGCGAGCCTGATAGGAGGTCACGAGTTCAAATCCCCCGGACTAAAGCGGAGCGTGTGGAGAGGGGCGGGCGCATGTTCCTAGTGGGTATAGTGGTAGCGGTCAGAATCGACCCCATGTAACACGAGTCGCGAGGCTGCCCCAGTTGCCGATCCCACTGTAAAAAAAAATTATATATATATATATATATATATATATATATATATATATATATATATATATATATATATATATATAGTTTTATTTTTTAATCACACGGTACTTTTGTGGTTCACACAGTACTTTTGCGGTGCGCTAGGATAATACAGCGCACCGGTGTGCTAGGTTACGTCGGGCGCACCGATGAAAAAAAAATATATGTTTTTTAAATATTCACGCAAGGACCAACATGTATTGGGATCCGACTATGCAAGTCGTCCTGTGGGTTGGATGTCTTAGGACTATGTATAGCAATACAAACCCTATAAATCTAAAATGAAAATCCCTAATTCTAAAATCACAGAAAGAGGGGGAAGAAAGGGGAGAAACAAAAAGAATGTAGGGTTTTGGCTAAAAATGGATTTTTTTTTATTTTTTATTTTTTTTGAAAATGAAAAAGGAAATGATTTTTTTTTCCTATTGCATAAAAATAACTGCAAAAAAAAGTAAAAAACAATAAACATTGAAATTTGTTTCTTACTGTTATCACCAAATTGAGTCCTCTTGGGCTACTTCAATGGTCAACTTGGAGTAACTGTTTCAAACCAAATTTTGACTGAAGCTTAGCCTCTTCAGTTTGAGAGGGATCTCTCAAAGGGGTTTATGATATTGATTAATGATAAAGATAGATGGGTAACTATATGAATTGTGTCTTGGTTTTGTATCAGGTTGAAAAGATGAAGGCTTGCTACCATTGGGCTTATGGAGTCAACAAATTAGTAGGTTCAGTGGCAAGGTTTCTTGACAAGGAAGCTGAGGCAGATATGGGTATTTAACAAAGGAAATTCACTCATATAACATAGGTCAACACAGTCATTTCATTACTAAAGGAAGTCAGAGCATAGAGTTATGAATTCTGAGTAATAGCAATGAAATCTACTACTAGCGGTTCAAAGGCAATTCACTCATAAAACATAGAAAAACACAGTCATCTCATTACTAAAGGAAGTCAAAGCATAAAGTTATGAATTCTGAGTAATAGAAATGAGATCTAATGCAAGTAGTAAAACATAAGATGTATATCAATAAAACATTAAAAACCCCATGAGAATCTCAGGTCTGTCAAGAAGAAAACCACTCTATATTACTGATATAAAAAAAAAGTTACAATAGTAGCAGTTAGCCATAGCATATCCCAACAACCATTTCTAACTCTAAAACTAATTCATTTATAGAATTATGACTCACACAAATGATATGTCACCTTGCTAGCTTCGAATTCCCACCTCAAAGACCTATTTCAAACATGATTCTATCACTTGGAGACTTCCTAGGGATATTTATGTTTTGCAGAGTTTGAATACAAAAATGACTCTTCTTTCATGAATAGTTTAACAAACCAATTCAATAACCCTTATCAACTGCAACCAACTAATTTTTTTAGTGTACTAGAGTGTTGATGTGTCATTATTCCACGTGGATGTTGAGCTGGACCTCCTCCAAGTCGATTTTTTACAATTTTTTCATAAATCTGGTTAGTAAAAATTCTGAAAAAAAATAGGCTTCAAAGATGAGTGTATAGTTTCCAAACCCTGATAGCTTTGCAAAAACTCAGAGAGGTTTTTGTATAGGGGCATGTAATGAAGAAAAACCTCTTTCATATTTCCACAAAAAAAAGCATTTGCTCAGAAACCTTAAAAAACAATTGGCTACGAAAATAGGGCAGTTTCGTAAGTGCTTTTGTAGCATCCAAAAATGACCTTTGCAGTCAAAATTTATGCTTCTTTCCTCTCGCATTGTGTTCATCAAGCCCTGACACATATTCCATATCATTTACACCTCTTGAAAGCTTTCCAAAATGTTTTTAAATGCAAAAATAAAGCTACAGGTGGTTTCGTAGCATTTTCTTGGCTTCAAGCATAGGAAACGCTACGAAACTGCTAAAAATTGTGTTTTTCCATATTTTTGACTTGTTTCAAAAAGGAACCTTCCAGCTGTACAAATTTGATTTTAAACATTCCATTTACCTTTCAAAACATAAACCAACTCAACCTAAGAGTTTTGAGTTGTTTCTTCCTCAAAAAACATCCTTTTCACCTTTAGTAAGTTTTTTCATCACTAAAATGACTCTATTTTTTCTGAAAACATAGGGTTCATATATGAGATCTTTTCTCCCTATCCTTGATAGATATTGCAAAACTAAAGGAGTTTTTTTAATTTAGTATTTCTTGAAAAAAATCCTCTCTTATTTTTTTGAAACACATCTCCAGCTGTCCAGAATCTGCATTCTAAAAACATGTATAAAACAGGAAAATTCTGCATTCTAAAAATAGGGCTAAAAGACATCCCTGTATCTCCAAATTTGTAGCACCTTTGAGAAAAGTGAAAGAGGTTATTTTTATTTGATATGTTCTTGAAAATAACCTCTCTCAGGTTCTTAAAATAATTTTCTGTTTTCCCAGAAACCGCCCTTGAAGTTGACTGCTCAAAGTCAGAAAACAGAAAATTGCTTTATATTCGCTACGAAACTTTCAGCAGTTTCGTAGCATTTTCTGCCTACTTTACACTGAATTCGCTACTAAAGTAGGGATTCTTGGCTAAAATTACCTTTTTAGAGTTGTAAGCTTTAGAAATGAAATATGTCAGCAAATGATGACTAATGGAACATTATGTGACCTATATGGAGGTGGTTTTGAGATGAAATGAGGGTGGTCTTGAAACTTAGGATAGGTTAAATACAAAAAAATGAAATTTCCTATGCCAACTTGAAAAAAATTTAAGGAGACCTTACCCTTTTGAAGGATTGAACTGTATTACCATGTTAAGTAATGACTCACAAAATTATGAGTGATAATAGTGGCTCCACTTGGGATGGTGTGCCCCGGTGGTACACCAAGGAATCTATAGTTCCAGTGTCATCCATATTCTTGGAAATAAAAACTTTGAAATTTATGAAAAATTCGCCAAGCTCTTATGGCCTTCTCCTCGGGCTCAAGCTTGATGAACACTACTGAAAATAAAATAAAAATAAATAAAAATAAAATAAATAAATAAATAAACTTTGTACCTACTGAAAAGATGTTTAGTCAACTTTGAGCTTATTCACACACTCCTACCTACCCTAACAGTTGCAATATCCCTTTTTAATTCAAGCAACATGAAACTTCCAATGAAGCCAATCATTGATCTGATCTGACATTTGAACCTCTTGACTGCACTTGAACCAAAATTAAGCATGATACTGAAATGAACAAGGCAACATAAAATGTATCTGATCCTCATAATGAAAATATAACTGGAAATCTGGACTGTAGAACTCTTCCATGTAGTCAGCTATAGGATCATAGAAGACATAATTTGTTTGATGATTCTGAAGACATTCTGCAACTTTGGACAACTCATATATGATTTTCTCAGCCACACAAGATTTCAGTTGTGTGCTATCAAACTGATTTTCAAAAACAAGGTATTCTTCCTCAATCTCAAAAGAGAAAGGTAGCAGCACCCTCTCTTTGTGTTCTGGAATTAAAAATTTTTGAAAAGACTGACCTTGATCATGAATACTATAAGATTGAATTTGATCTTCTAAAACTTCAATGTCTTTTTCAATGTTCTTAGCAACTTCATCCACAAATTGAATATTATCTTCTGACTTGCAGTCAAATGACTTCAGATTAGAAGACAAGGATAAAAAAAAAAATTCATCCACTTCCTCATTAGTGTGATCATTATTTGATGTCGGCGGATGAAAGGAATGACATGAAGAATAAAATTCTTCCTTTACCTGAGGATTATAGTAATTATCTTCCAGTAATTCCTCTTTTTGTTTGAAATGATTCTCATACTTATGATGATCAAAAGACTGACATGTCTACTGCAAATTTTCATCAAACTCAGAGGATGTAACATGATTTTCATAAATAAACTCTTACTAGGTTTCATTTTCATCCAAGAGAGAGGCTATCCTTTCTTCTTGGTGATGAAAGGGATTGTTGTGAAGGGCCTCTAAAATTTCCTCATCCATGAACTCATCATCTTCATAACAATTCTCTAAAAATTCAATAAAACCCACACAATGTTTACAGTAGTCTTTGACCAGCAATAAGGAGGGATGACACTCTTCATACATCTCATAAAATGAAACATGGAAATCAGAAAGAGAATATAATGAACCATTTGGCAGGCTTCCATACCAAGACCATGCTTTTCCCTCTAAAGTGACCATAAACATCTTCATGAGACAATCCTCAGGGAATTTAACCTTAAGTTTACATACATGTATATGGAATCTAACCAAATGAAGAGCAGCATTGTCTTTCTTTTCGTCTTTAAATATGGGAAGATCAGTTAACCATTCAACCTTTGGCATAGGATTTGGAAAACCATGGATGTGAGACCAATTCATAGGTGCATACCTGGCATTTATTCTTGCAATGGAACTCATCTTGGAACTTCATCAAGCTACTAATCTTCAAGCAATGGAGTCACCTTGCAATTGAATATTTGATGTGTAGAGTCGCCAGAGCAAAAATACAGCCAATATGTGCCTAACTGTCTACTACTCTCAGACCTTAGAACTGAAACCTTTTCATTCTTCCCAGGGAAAATTTGCACCTTCGGTCCTCGGAAACGGTGCCAAAATGTTATCACCAAATTGAGTCCTCTTGGGCTGCTTTAATGGTCAACTTGGAGTAACTGTTTCAAACCAACTTTTGACTGAAGCTTAGCCTCTTCAGTCTGAGAGGGCTCTCTCAAAGGGGTTTATGATATTGATTAATGATAAAGATATATGGCTAACTCTATGAATTATGTCTTGGTTTTGTATGTTTGCAGGTTGAAAATATGAAGGCTTGATACCGTTGGGCTTATGGAGTCAACAAATCAGTAGGTTCAGTGGCAAGGTTTCTTGACATGGAAGCTGAGGAAGATAGGGGTATTTAACAAAGGAAATTCACTCATAGAACATAGGTCAACACAACCATTTCATTACTAAAGGAAGCCAGAGCATAGAGTTATGAATTCTGAGTAATAGCAATGAAATCTAATACTAGTGGTTCAAAGGCAGTTCACTCATAAAACATAGAAAAACACAGTCATCTCATTACTAAAGGAAGTCAAAGCATAGAGTTATGAATTATGAGTAATAGCAATGAGATCTACAGTAAGTAGTAAAACATAATATATATATATATAAATAAAAATTAAAAACCCCATGATAATCTCAGGCCTGTGAAGAAGAAAACCACTCTTTATTACTGATATAAAACTTGTTACAATAGTAGCAGTCAACCACAACATATCCCAACAACCATTTCTAACTCTAAAACTAAGTCCTTTATAGAATGATGACTCATACAAATCATATTCCACCTTTCTAGCTTCTAATTCCCACCTCATAGACCTATTTCAATCATGATTCTATCACTTGGAGACTTTCTAGGGATATTTCTCTTTTGTAGAGTTTGAATACAAAAAGGACTCTTATTTCATTAATATTTTAACAAACCAATTCAATAACCCTTATTAACTGCAACCAACTAATTTTCTGAGTGTACTAGAGTGCTGATGTGTCATTATGCCATGTGGATGTTGAACTGGACCTCCTCCAATTCGAATTTTTACAATTTTTTCACAAATCTAGTTAGTGAAAATTCTGAAAAAGTAGGCTTCAAAGATGAGTGTATAATTTCCAAAACCTGGTAGCTTTATACAAATTGAGAGAGGTTTTTGTAGAGGTGTGTGTGATGAATAAAAACCTCTTTCATATTTCCAAAATTATTTTTCATTTGCTCAGAAACCTTAAAAATCAATTCGTTTTGAAAACAGGGCAGTTTCGTAGTGTGCTTTTGTAGCATCCAAAAATGACCTTTGCAATCCAAATTTCTGCTTCTTTCCTCTTGCATTGTGTTCATCATGCCCTGAAACATCTTCCATATCATTTACACCTCTTGAAAGCTTCCCAAAATGGTTTTAAATTCAAAAATAAAGCTACATGTGGTTTCGTAGCGTTTTCCTGGCTTCAAGCCTAGGAAACGCTACGAAACTACTGAAAACTGTGTTTTTTTCCTTATTTTTTCCTTCTTTCAAAAAGGAACCTTCCAGCCGTACAAATTTTATTTTAAACATTCCATTGACCTTTCAAAACATAAACCAACTCAACCTAAGAGTCTTGAGGTGTTTCTTCCTCAAAAGGCATGCTTTTCACCTTTAGAAAGTTTTTTCATCACTAAAACAACTGTTTTTTTTCTGAAAATATAGGGTTCATAGATGAGATATTTTCTCCCTATCCTTGATATATATTGAAAAAATGAAGGATTTTTTTGTATTTCCATGTGTATTTAAGAAAAACCTCTCTTTTTTTTTTGAAACACATCTCCAGCTGTCCAGAATTTGCATTCTAAAAACATGTATAAAACAGGAAAATTATGCATTCTAAAAATAGGGCTAAAAGACATCCTTGTATCTCCCAATTTGTAGCACCTTTGAGAAAAGTCAAAGAGGTTATTTTTATTTGATATGTTTTTTAAAATAAATTCTCTCGATTTATTAAAATATGTTTCTGTTTTCCCAGAAACCTCCCTTGAAGTTGACTGGTCAAAGTCAAAAAATAGAAAAAATGCTTCATATTCGCTACGAAACTTTCAGCAGTTTCATAGCGTTTTCTGCCTATTTTACACTGAATTCGCTACGAAAGTAGGTATTCTTAGCTAAAATTACCTTTTCACAGTTGTAATCTTGGGAAATGAAATATGTCAGCAAATGATGACTGATGGAACATGATGTGACCTATATGGAGGTGGTTTTGAGATGAAATGAGGGTGGTCTTGAAACTTAGGATAGGTTAAATATATAAAAATGAAATTTCCTATGCCAAATTTAAATAGCTTTAAGGAGACCTTACCCTTTTGAAGGAGTGAACTGTATGACCATGTCAAGTAATGACTCACAAAATTATGAGTGATAACACTTACTGCATAAAAAAAAACTGCAGAAAAAAAGTAAAAAAAAAAACAATAAACTTTAATCACGAGATCGTTTGAAATTCTATGCTACAGGGTTTGAATCACCAGAGGTTTGGAATTCTGAATGTCTGAATACTTATGTTCGAACGTATTTCGCTGCTCCATAGTGCTCTCGTGCTCTGTTGCTCCAGGTATGTCTCCTGCAAATCTCTGGCTGAAATTTTTTACAAAAATAGTGAAATAATGAAAAGTGTTAGTATTTAAAGAATTGTTTTATGAAATTATATTTTCGAAAATATTTTTCTGCCCATTTTTCAATTTACCGCTTTTTTTCACTTAAATAAAATAGAGTTGCATTGTTTTTATTTGCAGTTATTCGTCACCGGTGCATCACTTAATAGCACCACACCGGTATGTCCATTTATAAAATGGCACCGGTGCGCAGTAACGAAAACACACCGGTGCAATGATCTGTACATTAGCACCGATAACAAGAAGTCCATTTTTAAGGCACCAAAATTACTTTTAGGTGTGTGCACCAAAATTTGTTGTTGATTTTGCTCAAATGCAGGGAGAAAATTTCATAATTATATCAAATGGACAATTATTCAAAATCCAGCTCGTTCTATAATATTTCTCAAAGTCCATCGTGGAGTTCTCCCTATCCATCTTGAGACGTAATATTTACTTCAGATTTTATTTATATTTTCATTATCTAATTGAATTTATGTTTTTTATCCATGTCAATCATGCACAGCTTAATTAAATTTATAATGTATACAAATTTGTAGGTTCATGCAGATTCAGCATCGATTTCATATGCAAAAAATATTCAAACAGCTCCAAAACGTCAGAAACTCTTATCAAGAGTATCATACTGCAAGGCGCATTTGGTAGATGAAAATGGACAGCCACTTCACCCTGCCAATTGTAACAATATTGCATCTTCTAGCCACAATCCTGGGACAATGATGGTAATAATTATAATTGTTTGGTATATTGATTAATGTAATTATTTCTACGTCAAACCAATTAATCATGCAATATTGTCAACGTGGTTACTAATTGATATCATGTATTTTGTACTAATCATGTTCAATTTTTTTTTTTAATTATTAGGATGCTAATGATGATGAGAAACCTACCTACCATCTTCCGTTGCACCCCACGACAATGTCAAATCGAGAGAAGATTGAATTAAGAGAAAAAATCGTAGAGGAACGCTACCAAGAATGGTTGAATCAACCACCGATTCAATTCCCACTACGTCCAGAGTCACCAATTGGGAATGACTACAGCAATAGTAGTTCTTCACAAGCTGGCAATGGAGGCAATCAAATAGAGGTTGGTATGGGTGATTACTTAAGGGATACGACTGCCATGGAGATAATGTTGTTATATGCATTCCAAAACGATGATCAGCTAGGGGATGATGCTCATGTCGCTAACACCTTTTTCGAAAGCCTTAAATTTGCTTCCACCACCCCTTTCGGTGGACTTGGCGATCAGTCAAAGTCTACTCAGTTGGGGACAACGATGTTATTGTACAACTTGAAAGAAAATTTTGGCTTCTCGAATGCATGTTTCTCAGAAATTTTGAGGTAAGTTACCATAAAGTCCTCCCTTATATCAATTTGAGAAATATAATTAGTACACAATGAACATTACAAATGGTAAATTTTATGAATGTTAATAATTATATCAGCATTAATGTACATTTATTAATATATTTTTCCATGATCGCCAACTACAGGTTATTAAAAGATAAGGTTCTTCCGAGTGATAATGTCTTGCCCGATAACTACGAAGAGGCAAAGAAATTGTTGAAAATGTTGGGTGTTGAGTACATATCATATCTTGCATGTCCAAATGATTGTATTCTATATAGAGGAGAATATGTAGACAAAGAGATGTGTCTGAAATGTGGGCATGACAAGTATGATAAATCAAAAAAGAAGGGAAAATCACTTACTGGTCCTCCTTTTAAGATATTTAGGCACGTGCCTATAATCCCATGGATTAAAAGGCTCTTTTGTTGCAAATAATTAGCTATCTTGCAGGGATGGCATGCCTCACACAGAAGTGAGTTGGGATTTATGTGAATCCCGACTGATTCAATAACCATGAAGCATATAGAGGATACATGGCCCGAAAAATTCAAGGATGAAGTACGAAATCTACGACTCAGCATAGCCATGGATGGCATCAACCCATATTCCCTCCAGAACACCAACTATTATGTTTTTCCTGTAGTAGTGATTATTAACAATATCCCACCATGGTTGTCCGTGAAGAATGAATATCTTATGTTGGCTCTCATAGTCCCTAGTAGAATACAAATGAAGAATATGGATATCTACTTACAACCACTGGTAGATGAATTGAAGGAATTATGGGATGGGATAAATGTATATGATGTATCAAGACCCATCACAGCAAAGAGGAGTTTTACGTTGTATGGAATATGTGCTTACACGACACATGATTATTCAGGCTTAGGAGTTTGCTCTGGTAAATTACATGTTTAATTTATTGATTTGTTTATATACGTAACAATATTCCTTCACATATGAGTTATTTAATTCGTTGTAATTGTTCTAATCTTCATGATATTCTTTAACATGCCATGCATATTAATTGTATACAATAATCTCACAGGTCTTGTAACAAAAGGTATTTTGGATGTAAATATTGTGGACCTTCTTTGAAAGCTAGATGGTCCAAGGACCTACGAAATCCAATGTGTGATTGCTCCAGTGTATTCCTCCCAGAAGAACACCCTTATAGAAGAGCAGCATCTGATTTCAATGGTCTCTCTGCACTAGCCTCCTGATGATCCTCGGCATTTGGCATACCCTGATCGGCATCAGGATCCACACCTGGATCATGTGGTGTTGTTGGCATGTCCTCGCCATCAAAAGACCCAATGTATGCAAAATATATACAAGTACACAACAATAATTAGATAATTACATTACATAATCTAATAAAAACACAAGTTAAAGAACATGTTATAATAAATTTAATTAAAATATTAATATTACCTCTATCATCTGGCAGCTCATCATCTGTGAAGAGGATGTTGGCACACCCTCGCCAATCCAAACCAGCATAAGGAAAAGGGACCATAATAAAGGGATGCTCATAAACACTAGCTAGCAACTCCAGTGAATCATTCAATATCCTTACGGAAAACACAGTCTCACCCCTCTTGGGCATTATCTGTCCCCACATGTGCATCCATGCCTCGAACATCGACCTACGAGGCTGCCGAAAAAAAGTAGGACTCATCTCTGGAAACCTCTTAAAAAATAAACAAAAAATCTCTTAAGAAAAAGGGAAGTTGACCCTCCCTTGTGCATGAGCATGAAATCTATCTAAGGTTGTACATAACTGCCGCAAAAAAATGGCAAACCACCTGACAAGTCGTGGCTCCTGTACTAAAGAATCAACATAATATAGAAGCGATCAACTAATGTGTTGCCCGTCACTGGTGTTGTGTGAAATGGTCGAAATCAAAAATGAGAGGCACCTCACCTCCTGACTACCAAATGCACCAATACGTAACTCACCTCTGAAGACCTGAAAATCTGAAGGAGACAGTATGTCTGAGCTAATGTACCTCTGGGAGTACACCAGCTGACTCCTTGCTGCATAGCCAACTGGAACCTCTGGGAACGAGGGAAAATCTACCCCTCTCCTCAATAGCCCTGTAATGAAATATATGTCCTCCTCAGTGGGCGCGTACCACTAGTTAGGACCAACCCGGAAAGCCTGTCGATGGGAATTCCACCTGCGGATAAGATGTCTAAAAAACAAACCAAGGCCCTTTAGGGAAGTATCCTCCTCGTAGAACTTCAGGAGGCCTACCTGCCTTAGGAGCTCCTGGGTAGCTGATGTAATAGGGCTAGGGTACACATCTCTCTCCCTCTCTTGTGCCTCCCATAGGCGAACCATGTTATATTGGTCCGCCTGTTGTTGTTGTTGTTCCCCCTCTTCTCTCCTTTCACGTCTCTGAATGATTGACAAATTAAATACAATTTTTTTTATTAAATGAGACATGTATTTAGGAATATACATATATAATTTTTTTTTGAAAAAAAATCAGTCAGTATGCCACAAAAAACAGGCATGCACCGGTCTCGGTGCGTCTTTTTTTTGTCGCACAACAGTGGTGATGCACCAAAAAATATTCAGCGCACTGGCGGCGGTACACCTAAATTTTTTTAGTGCACCGTTGACTATGGACGGTGTCGGGAGTGCGGTGCGCTGACTAAACTCTACACCCTGGGGCGTATAGTTTGGTCAGTGCACCGACCTCCTCACATCATTTCATAGTCAATGCTACGATCTTTTACCAGGCCACACCATTGACCCCGTCGAAATGCAAAATGCGGTGCGCTGACAAAAATACCCGCCCTGGGGCGGATATTTAATTCAACGCACTGCATTGCCGCTATTCCACATGGTCAACGGTGCAACCAAGTAATCGACCGCACCGCACTTTTTTTTTTAATTTTAAAATAACATGGTGCGCCTTTCGGTACCGCTCCAGAACTGGTGTGAATACCGTTAGCACCGGTTGCGGTGCGGCCTGTAAATTTACAGGCAGCACCGTGAACAGGTGTGAGCCGAACGGGACATTTTTTTTTATTTTAATAATTTTAAGATAATTTGAAATTCTAATTTGCTATAAAAAAAAATAATAAAAAAAAAAATAATAATAAAAAAAACCTGTACATTTGGTTGTCGAGGAGGCATATTGGCCGTAGAATTTTCAAAAGAAAATTTTCCCACCTTTTGGAAAAATTAAAGCTAGAGATTGGTGGGCAATGCACAGCAATAGTGCATGCAATGGGTGCAATGGGAGCACCGATGTCAGGGCGGCTTAGACAAGGATAAATTGCACCGGTGCTTGAGAGCTCTGGAGCAATGAGAAAAGTGAAAAATGCGATTTTTTTGCCGTAATTTTTTTTATTTAACCCTGTTCCGATGTGCAGGATTTTGTATGTGCACCGGTGCGGTTCCTTAAGACTGCATCGGGCGGTTTATTTTTTGGCGCAGGGTTTAGGGCACACTCGTGCGGAATCTTTGTAAAGCACCGATGCGCTACAGTAATAAGACACACTAGGCGGGTTTTTATGAAGCGCACGGTGTCTGGTGTGCCAATTTTTTGTGCACACCAGTGCCTTCTCTTGTTTAACGCATTGGTGCGGTTCAGGTTGATAAGCGCACCGAATGAAAAACATCCGCAAAAACCTCTGCCCACCAACCTCCTCTAGTAACCTCCACTAGAAACGGATGTCTGCGGTATTTTTATAAGGGGTTCCTCATAAACATCTGCTAGAGGGTCTTTTCCTTGTAGTGATAATAGTTACACAGTGCAACGAGCCGTGGTTAATGTAATGGATTTAACAATTCAACTGTTGGTTAAGTCTGATGGAAAATAAACATGTTGTTTTGTATATAAAAATGGGGTCCATGGGGTTGGAACCTGTGACTTTGCCTCCCAACAATTTTTTTTAAATGTAACGGGCCACCTAGGATGCTAGTTAGGTGGCCTTTGAAATATCCATCAACGACTCTATATAAAAAGGCCTACTCATTTTCCATTTGATGACCAACAGAGTCGTGAGCGATTGAACGAAGGGCCGATAGAATGTGGAGAGCAGAAATCGGACATGGCAGAGCCCTGACAGGATGGAACCTTGAGGCGGAATCCCATGGGCATGATTTCCAAGGGAATATTACTAGGACATATTCCTAGGAATATTCTCTAAAATATTCCTTTTAGATCTTGTTGTGGAATCTTAAAGATTCTCTTGGGGGTCGGGGGCAGAATATAGTTGAGTTTATACTCATTTTATTGAGAATTTCACAAGGATTTCATTAGCGCAATCAGATTTGGGATCTAAGTAGTGGGTCTCAGGGCTCATGGCAGAATCCCACATGTTTTATTATTTGTTAGACATGAAGTTTGGGAAAACAATGCACCTTTAATAATTTGGTCATATTTATAATAAAAAGGCTCAAAAGGACACGACAAACCTACTAGTGTTGTGATTGTTGTGTTTTGAGCAATGGATTTTCGTATCACTCTGAGGATTGGAGGTATAATGATATATATTTTCCATGTACTCATTTTCATTTTTATTGAGACGAATGAAGAGGCCTACCCACTATTAAAGAAGGGCCCAGAGACATAGTCCACATTGGACGAACTCCATTATCAAACATTGTGTACATTTTCTTTATGCTCTCCTTTATGTTGTTTCTTCTTTAAGTTTTTGCATATATGGTTTTTATATGATCTTTCATGCAATTATGAAAACATTATAGAAGAAAATATCGTCGATCAGAGAGATAGAGGGATATGGGAGAGAAAGGTAGAGAGAGGAAGGAGGATAGATATCACTTGAGAGAGATAAGGAGAGATGGAGGGAGAGAGAGATGGAGTTGGATGGGGAGAGAGACAAAAGGGTAGAACAAATACATATAGAGAGAGATAGGGAGTGACAAGGGAGATATGGAGAGAGAGAGAGAGATAAAGGCAGAGAGGAGAGTGTGAGGGAAGAGAGAGAGGAAGGAGAGAGAGAAGGTGAAGAGAGAGAGAGGGGGGAGGGAGAGATAGATAGATAGATATGGATAGGGAGTGTGTATGATTGGGGGTGAGATAGAGAAACAAAGAAGGAGAGATATAGGGAGATAAAGATACAGATGGAGGGTAGAGAGAGGGAAGAAGAGCGATACATAGAGAGGGAGGGAGGAAGAGAAATATAGATATGGAGAGAGTGTGTGTGTGTTTCGGGGTGATGTAGAGAGACAAAGAATGAGAGATGGACGTAAAATAAGTTGGGTTTAGAAAACCATGAATATCTTGGCTTTTCGCTGAAATAGATGCATTGATGTTAATTCTTAATCCTATTTGATTTATTTTCACTAGATGCAATGATTTCAGTGTAGTTGTTAATTTCTAATCTTATTTGATTACTTGCACTAGATTCATTGATTCTAGTGTAGATGCCGGTTTATAATCCTATTTTATTTCTTGCATTAGATCCATTGATTTCAATGTAGATGTTTATTTCTAATCCTATTTGATTTCTTGCACTAGATCCATTGATTCAGTGTAGATGTTGATTTCTAATCCTATTTGATTGCTTGCACTAGATGCACTGATTTCAGTGTATATGTTGATTTCTAATCCTATTTTATTTCTTGCACTAAATTCACTGATTTTAGTGTAAATGTTTATTTTTTATTTGATGTAACTAGATGCATGATGTTCATTAATTTCAGTGTAATTAGATTAATAGTGTGCATTGATTCCGATGTAAGCACAAAAAAAATCATTGACGATGTGCATTGATTTATGTGTTAGAGTAATTCAACCATAAATAAAATAATTGAATTTGCCATCTTAAATAAAGTGTTAATTTAATTGAAATTTTTACTTCTAAATTTTTACTTCTGAAATTTTTGAAACTATAAACTATTTGTAATTGACTACATTCTTATTATTCCCATTTTCAATCGCTATACATTGTTAGTCACTTTGCATTCAAACATGGTAATAGAAAACAACTATTGTTGAAACTCACTTGGGGTTAAACACTTCATACGTCAAAATGGTTAACTTAGGAGAAACCTACTATTAATATTGGAAAGCAAGAGAGACAAGGTATGATGTTTACTACAATAGCTCTAGTTAAAGGATATGAATGGTCTCCAATTTCAACCGCCATTTTCATATCAATGTGAAAAGATGGTAAAACTAATAGGTGTGATAATAAGAACAATAGAAGAAAATTGCTTGAGTCACAATGAATTCTATTTATAATTGACTAAATTCTTATTATTCACATTTTCTATCATTCAATATCATTCCATTGTCACTTTGCATTCAAAAATTTTATTTCATCATTTTTCATCATTCAAGTTATTAATATTCTTTATCATTTCATCAAACTAAGGTAACTAAGAAATTTTAAAATTAAAATTACTAGATTAATATCACACATAGTTAGCATATTTAAAATACTCAGAATAATTAGATTTTCAACAAATTTGACCAAAAATATCCTACATCCATCTTCAACCCAAATCTATCAAGCACTGAGAGGGATCAAATCTCTTGAAGTGGAAACCTTTCCTCAAGTTTTTCACTCAAAAAAGAGGTCTGCACCTCAAGAGATTTGATCCCTCTTGGTGCTTAATAGATATGGGGTTAAAATGGATCTAGACTGGTATATTTAAATCTTAATCATCTTTTTGAAAAAACAAAAAATCTTAAACATATGAAAAAACATGCATATACATATACATACACATACACATACACACACACACACACACACACACACACACACACACACACACATATATATATATATATATAGTTTGAGTGGAGATAATTATTTAGAGGATCTATTACATAATAGGTATTTAAAAGAGGTAAAGTTAAAGCATCCCAAATGTCTCATTTTCATCCCCTCAATTGCTGGAAAATTTTGAACTTTCCAATTGCTAATTCCATATTTGGAAAGTCCCTAGGCACAGTGCTTTGAATGGACTCCATAATTTTTTCCAGGAAGGAAAGTTGTCAATCAATATGGGGGAAATGAACCTTTTGGACTTTTAAGGCACCTTGAAGCAATCAATTCAACAAATATTATAGTAATTATAGGCTCCAAGGATGTCTTGAAAGAGTGCCCTAGATTACATCTCCCGCACTTGTATTTGAAGCCCCATTTCTTATGCCTAGCACGGCGCCGCACTAAGGGAACAAGAACATTGAAGTAATGAATGGTGATATCTTCTCATATTTAAATTCGCTTGGAGGAATGAATAAAAAATTTTCTTCCCACTTCCATCCAACTCAATTTTGGTTGATAGGAATGGTTAATGAGGGATGGAAAGAACCAGATACCTCTAAAATAATCTTGTTGGTCGAGAATAGCTTCATATATTTTTTATTTTGAAGTAAACATCTACACAACACCATTGAATGTGTTTGGGACTGTAATATTTCGAATGTAGTTAATATTGACCAAAAAATTTTCATTTTGTTCTTCTTAGCCTTATGTCTTAAATAGAATGATGGCTAGAGAATCCAAATTATTGGGCATGGAGGAATTTTGTAAACTGTAAACCTAGAAGAGCAATCTTTGTGATTTTTTTATAGCACAATGACTATGGATATATATCTTCTTGAGTCACTGTAGTAACATTACATCAATTGTCCAAATGGAACACCATGGTAAACGCACTCTCATAAGCAGTTGTAACAATGTTTCTTACTAGCAAGAGCACCCTAGTCTTTTCTTTTTTTGAGTCATGTAGATTCCTTGGCCATGATCGTCTTTAGTCATATTGATCTCCATAAAACCCATGAAATTATCCACTTCCATATCAGAAGATGCACATTTGAGCAGGTATGATGATATGTTATGCTTTACATTTAGGCTTTGGGCATACAAAGTCTTGGCCTGACCTAGTGCCACTTGTATTTCTCTTTGTCGGGGGTTGGTCATGCCTGCTTTATTCAAACATTTTCATGTTTCCCTATAATGTCTCAACCCAAGCATAGCCATGTCTTTCTTGTATGGAATTTTGAGATGGCCAAGATCGATTTGAATTTGTAATCCTTCAACGCCCATTTGAATTATTTTATCTACAACCACATCTTTGCCTTGTTTGAATGCACATGCATAAGGTTGTTCATGATATTATTGTTAGCATTGGAGGAGCTCTCCCTTATTTGAATTAGAGTGGCATAAATGCATTTATATTTCCTTATCTTTACATTGGTTATGAAGTTTAGATATTTAAGATGTGATGAGGTTTGAAACAAAATATACTTGGAATTTCACAATAGGATAAAGGGTGTGAACACTTGCCAGGTTGACAATGGTTTTCGTTAAACAATGAAGGTCGGTGAGGAGTCATCCCCTGAAAGAACGCCTTATACATAATTGTGTCGAGAGGTGCTCTACAACCCTGTATATGGGTGAGATGTCATGTAATGTTACATTATTTTATTTTTTTTAAATATTTGTCAACTAATGAATATGTATATGAAGGAGATGTTCTACGTAACATTACACTAAAAAATATATGTCGGCTAATATTGAATATGTTTGTTCAATTAAAATTTTAGTAATAAGAAAAAGACATATCTACAATCTATTTAGTTTAATAACAAAGTATCGATCTAAAAACAAACAATATTAAGTATTGAATGTGGTTATCAAAGAGCATGTGCGGATAACAAATTGTATTCTGATTCAATTGTGCGGATTCCGTTAATACCTAGTTAAGCCATGTTTACGTTTATGTTTACATTTCGCCACTTTAAGATTTTAGTTCAAGAATTATGGTTGTTGAATTTACACTAGTTTGTCTTTGTATTTAATGTTAAAAATATGTTTACTTTTAATTCAGCCCACGAGATGAGTGTATATTTGTTGAGTTAAGAACTAGCTCAATATATATCTATAGCCAAATATATATTATTTGAGACAGTTTTGAATCCCCAATGTGCATCAAATGTAGAAAAGAGGGAAGTCATCATATATTTTCATATGAGAATCATATTGATCCAAGAAAGCAACCTCAAGTCCTTAAAGTGCTCACACAAGCTGAAGAGATATTAATAACATGCACAAGTCCAATTTTGCAACTTATGCACTCAATAGGCAAACAATTCAAATATAGAGGATACACCGTTAGTTTTCACCAAGAGATTAAAGATGTTTCCCTCACATTACCTCGACATATTCAAGACTTAGATTTGATGGTTGTTGTTTGGAGAAAAGGTCAAAAAGGATCAAATTATGATTTAACAATTAGAAAAAAAAGAGTATTGGATGCATTATTATATAAGATTCAAAATTATCCATATTATGATGTTGGAGTTTATTATAGTGCACTGGATGAATGATCTGAAATTCCAAGAAATGTATCACATGTGATTAATTTTGTTATTTTACCAGAGATAGACAAGACATTGAATTTGAAATGTTGGAGGGAGCATCTAGGATTGATGGTGTATTAGATGGCTTAAATACATCTTCTTTTGCGGAAAATATTTTGAATCTATCATGAGATATTGAAATTGTTCGAGCTTGGGAACATAATCCTCATGTAAAGGAACATGACAGAAGTGGTGAATTTACTGAAGTGCTTAATTGGCCTGTAATTGGCTTATCACCAATCAATGAGTAAAACACCAAGGGATTATTTAACATGGCATTTACAACATTTTTCCCAACAAGGGAGGCATATTGGTTGCAACCATGAAGGAGAAATTTCCATCTTCATGAGTATGTAAAACATATTCTTAGATATCGTGACAACAGGCTTGGAAATCACCCACACTTTAAATCATTTTTACTTAATATCATTATGAGACACTATGCTCAACCTTCCTCTGTAGTTTTTGTAAAGAATAATATGACAAATTTACCTACAACAATGGGGAAGTTATGAGAGCATCTAGAAAATCTTTATGAATCACAATTTGCAGAAAGTTTAATGTGATTTGGATTTGTACTAAAAGGTATGTGTGTGTACTGGAGAAAATGTTATGCTGAGCTATCTGACTTGATAAAACATATTGGATGTTAAACAATATTCTTCACATTAAGTGCAACAAATATGCAATGGCCATATTTGCATAAACTACCGAATGGTACAAGCCCTGTAGATCCAGAATAAGTGGAGATGTCAAAATGTAATTGATAATCCTCATATTGTAGCACAATATATGCACTTACGGTATACAATGTTTCGAGATGAAATTTTTGAGCATTTTCATCAAGCTAAAATTTTTTGGTGTTGCTATGAATGACAACATCTTGGATCTCCGCATGTGCATGAATTTCTATGGTTAAACAGTGCTCCTAACATGGACACGTTGAACCCAAATTATCCTACATAGGTTAGGTTTGCTAAAGAATATTTTGTTAGATGTGTACATGCAATCACTCCACATGATTGACATCAAAGAAATATTCAGGTTAGGCTCAATGTTGATTATCATCCTTGCTTAATGGGCACACACTGATCATATAATTGATTATGGAAAACTTCTTAATTTTTTTGAGTGTCACATCACTTGCAATGAGAAATATTACCTATGCAAGAAGGCGAGAAGATTGGTATGTTGATATAAGGCACCATGGGATTTATGTGATTATCCAAAACTTTATGTTGCTGAGAATAGACAGAATAAATATCAACCAAGATGGAATGATGGTAAATTGAATACACATAATTGTGAAACATTGATGATGTGAAGGGCTAATATAGATTGGCAACTTGTTCTTTTGAAATGTTTGGTGACTAATTACATAACAAAATTTGTTGCAAAGTCCGAGAAAGGATAAAAAAACATTTCATTATATGTTGATATGTGTTTCCTCTATTCAGAATCCAAATGAACCAACAATATGTGAATACAGGACTTTGTTATGTGAATCCATTGTTGATAGATATATATGTGTGAAAATGACGTGTAATTTGATTTTAGATCTCCCTCTTTTTTAATGTAGTTGTTGATTTTTGGTTCTAAATGTTGGTCTGAAGGTTTTCAAACAAGTGTGTGTTGATACTTATAACACTAACAATGATAATTATCGTATTGATGCATACACCAAGTGACATGCTTATCTTGAGCACCTTCCATTGATAGATGTGGCAAAATCATGGTCATACGACAAACATCAATGTGGGAATAAATGGAGAGATAAGAAGAATACAAATATTATACATGTTTTCCCCGATATAATTTAGCTCCTAATAATGAAGATGACAAGTTTGTAGATTTTTTTTTGTTTGAGTTGGTATTATACAAGACCTTCCATGATCTTCATAGAGATATAGGTCACACAACTTATGGGATAGTGCATAAATATTGGGAAAACATTCAATAAAAACCATGGAATGTTGATCACAATCCATTGCCTCTAGTTCAAATAGTTGAATCTAATGAAGAAGAATTTCCAAATCCACCTACAAATTCTAGGCATAATGAGTGGGAGTTCATTTGTGGATTGTAGAAGAATAAATTTATAAACTATAATGATTTTGAGATGCTTGGACATAGGGAACATTATTTTATGCATAATTGGAGATAATTTTTTTTGGATGAATACACTTCTAATCATGCTATTCATTTCATATCTCAAAAGAAAAAGTTGAATACCATTCATACTAGCCAACATTCGAAGTGTTATTCATTTGAAATTTTGAGGGTTAAACGAATAAGAACATTTGATATTATCCTTGACCATTATATATCATGGGTTGATCTTATGTGTATGATAATCCAAGGAAGTACATGTACAAGAAAGTCTTACATGATTATAGCAATTAAAAATGCCCTTGAAATTGATTCTCTTCTTAAGAAGAGTCCATTGCTTCTTTTAGCTCCTACAAGGGTTGCAAATTTCAACATATCTAGAAAAAAATGTAGAAATTATGTTGTATATTTGCAACTGCTCATGAATTTTTAATCAAAATCACAAGACACAAACCTACTCTATTTCTTTGCGGACATTAATTCACAATCTAGAACATAAATTTCAGACGTGTAATAAGAAATAACACAGATGCAACAATATTTTTTATCTGGGGAAAGCAATCTTCTAAAAAACCCAATGCCTCTTGAATTAATCAAATGAATATAGATGTATTACAATTGATAGCTCAATATGATCTCAACTTGCAAGTGAATAACCTATCTATATGCTCACCGAGAAGCTTTGACTCAGATATAAAAAAAAATTTCCTTTGCTTGAGCTCCTATTTCCTTGCATTTTTCCTTGAGGAATTGGGCGTCTGTTATTTAGGAAATTACTAAAATTGAATGGCGCAATTCCTTAGGTTGATCATCTGACTGCATGCAACACCTGTACACTCAAGATTAGTCTACAACTAACGTTATATTGCCTTGGAATATCCACCTAGCCTGGGGAGCTTGAATTCTCTGCATGCACTAGTTATTTTGGACTGATTGATTAGTTAACTAGATGATCATTGAGTTTGACTAAAATCCCACTGCACAACTTGACCCTCCACTAGTTCCTCAAACAGTTGGAACTAGTTTAATTGAAAACAACCTTAGATAACTAACCTTGGTTACTACAAATCAGCAATCACACATGCTTAACTAAACTCTAACTCCTCCAACTCAAATTTACTGAGTAAATTGGGTGACACAAGCCATGTCACACAAGTTAACATCATGCAATTTGTTTGTTATGTGGAAAATCGAATTTCCTCAATTTAATCAAGGCACAATCAAATTGATAATTTATTGCTGAATTTTTCAACACTCCCTCTCAAAAATAAAGGGATTATCAACCACCCCTATCCTACACTATTGGAACTCGAACTTCCATCTTGAAAATGCCTTTGTCAAAATGTCAGCATCTTTTTCCTCTGTCGGAATGTACTGCAACAACATTATCTGCCTCTACACATAGTCTCGTAAATGGTGATACTAGATATCTATATGCTTGGATCAATTGTGAAAGACATGATTCTTAGAGAGCTTGATGCAACTCTGATTATCACAGTAGATCACAATTAGATCCATCATCTAACCAAACAATCCAATAAGTATCTTTCTCATCCAAATTTCCTCATATGTTGCTTGACTGGAAGCCATGTATTTTCCTTTTGTCGAGCTGAGTGCCACAAATATTTTCTTCATGTTGTACCAAGAAACAACTACAGACCCAACACTGAAAATTCCACCTGATGTGCTCTTTTGGTTTGATGGATTCCCCTCCCAATATACATCTGTGAAGCCACACAACTTCACTCCCTTTGTCCATTTGTACCATAGTCCAAACTGGGTAGTTCCTCTGAGGTACCACAGAACATTCTTAGTTTCCCTCCAAAATAATTTGGTTGGCCTAACCATAACTTGGCTTAACTAGTTGACTACATAAAACATATTTGGTCATGTGTTCACAACATACATCAGTGAACCCGCTAACTGCTAGTAAATAGTAGCATCCACTTCCTCACCTGAAGTGGCATCCTCCTTCCTCCAGTTGGTCACTAGAAAATTTTTCATGGGTTTTCAACTCTCCATGCGGAACCTCTATAGTATCTCATTTTCATAGTTTCCTTGAGAGATAAAAAATTCCTCATCTCCTTACCATACTTCCAAACCGAGGAACTAGTGTATGAGATCCATGTCCTTCATTTCAAGCTCTCATGTAAATTCCTCCTTGCGGGATTTGATAAATTGCTCATCCCCAGTTAAAATCAAGTCATCAACATATAATACAATAATCAACAATTTACTTTCTACCAAAATATGATAGAGGTTTGCATTTTCTTCACTTTTGGTGAAGCCCAAACAAGCGAGATAACTATCAATTCTGGTGTACCAAGCACGGGGTGCTTGCTTGAGATCGTACAACACTCGCTTGAGTCTGCACACATGAGACTCTCGATCAAAATTCTCAAAGCCTTCTGGTTACTCAATCTATGCCTCCTCCTCAATAACTCAAGAAAAGGTCTTGTCATATTCAATCCCTTCAACCTGAGATTACCCCTTGGCCACAAATATGGCATTGCACTTTTCTATGCTTCCATCTCCTGCATGATTTACCTTGAAGATCCATCTCGAACCCACAACTGATTTGTTTTTTGGTCTTGGGATCACTTCTCAAACATTTTTTTTTACAATGGATTCGTACTCCTCCACCATTGCATCAACCCATATAGGTTGGTCTACTTCTTCCTCGAAAGATGATGCCTCAGTATCTACAAGATCAATCATTAGAGCCATATAATCACTGTACCGATCTCGTGACCTTCTTTGCATGCACTGATTTGAAGGAGCACCCAATTCTCCCTCGAATCATGCAAAAGTCTCTCAGCTTCCCTGGTTATTTTCCTGCCTTCTCTTGATGGTTTTGTTTGAGTGGTTGTCTCCACTCTATGCTCCTTAATTTTTGGATTCTCCACAACTTCTTGAGTTTCCTCATTTGGATCTAAAACTCCTCTTATGGTGGGATTTGAAGCTCCTTCTCAAGAGAGCACCACATCACTTTCTCCTCATAAAAATTCGCATCCCTTCGCACAACTTTCATTATGAGGAATGAAAAGTACACATGGTAGTTGTGGGGACTTTCTGTGTAACCCAAAAATACTCCCAACTTTATTTTCGTCTCTAGCTTATTCTTTGCATCTTTCGAGACATGGCAATAGACAGAGGCTCCAAAAATCCTAAATTGCGACACATCCGACTTACTCCCTGAGAAATCCTCTATTGGTGTAATCATGCTTAGAATTTGATGAGGACTTCGGTTTTGCAGAAAGACTAGTGTGTTCCATGCCTTGTCTCACAAATGCATAGGTAGGTCTTGGTCATGCAACATCACCCTCACTTCTCCAATAATGCTACGGTTCTTTCTCTTATCCACCCCATTCTATTGTGGGTCGTGGGGTGTTGTCAAATCTCATCGAATGCCTTCTTTTTCACATAAATTTTTAAACTCATTCAACACATACTCACCTCCATTATCACTACTAAGAGCCTTCACCTTCTTGGCGGTTTCTCTCAACCAGTGCCTTGAATTATACGAACTTGGAGAATGTCTCATATTTCTTCCACAGGAAGAAGATCGAGCACTTTCGTGAGAAATTCATCAATAAAAATGGAAAAATATTTGTGTCTGGTGTTAGCACTCCACTGGATCTCCGATGGTAGAGAAGAAGACCAGCAAAGGTAACCACAGACCACTTTGGCCAAGTATCTAGCCCTATTAGGCAGGAGAGGGCTCTCTCCAAGAGATCACAACCAAATTGACTGGATATTGAGGATTTTAGGCTAGGTATAGTAGCACTAGGGTTTTGATTGATTGGTTTTGGGTGTTGGATGGTGAATTAGGTCAGGGAAGAACTAGGTCAGGGAACTAAGGATCAGAATTGCAGAGATCCGATGGGGCAAGGTAGGCACACACTTAATAACTTTAAGATATCCTTGGTGAGTGTGAGAGACTGCTAGGGATTCAAAAAGAGCATGGAAATCATGAATTATTTTCAATCAGAAGAAAATGAAACACAACTATGACAATTTCCCCAAAACAGAGCATCAAGTAATGAATTATGTCTATCTAACTTATGAATTAATCACATTTAGATATGGCATAAAAATGGAAATCATAATACATTCACACATATGGAAACATAAGAGGAAAATTTTTTAAAGAACATAGCACAAAAATCCCACCAAAATAGCTACAACTTTGTCTATTAGTTCCTGCCAAAAATGACTCATTACACTACTGTTCAAAGATCAATTACACGACATCCAACCTTGCAATGAAAAATGAAATGAAAGATACAGACCAAACTAGATTCTCCCCACTCTTAGGGGTCAAATCCATGACTTTTGGAGTTGTTCCCCAAAGTCCTCAACTATAATCCTAATGACTAGGTGTTACACAGCATTTTGTCACCATCCCTGCAATCCATCATCCCGTACATTGGAGGACTATTCCCATGACCTGTGAACAGTAAAATGCCTTGAAAACACCTTGATGGCATCCTTCTGCATAAGGGCAAGAATTCTCCTTGAGAACATTTCCTCAGAAACTTACTAAAAACATATGTTTGGGAATTGGCGCGAGCAGCCAGTTCATCACTTGCACTGACCTGGGAAATTTACACTAATCCCGCGCCACCTGGCACTCTGTCCCTGTGTATTTCTCACGCCAAGCCTAATTGGGAATGTTTTTAAAAAATAAAAGGTGGAATTTTGGTTCTAACAACTTCAAAACGAATCATCAAAAAGAGGTTGGGCTTGTTTTGAGTTGAGTGAAGTTATTTTCTTTCAGCTCTCACTTCACCATTCTCGAATTGGTTTTTTGATTCATTTTTCATATCATTTAGTGCACTTTCTCTGATATATTGAAAAACACAAAAAAAAATAATCTTTTGCATTTGTGATTAGCATAGTGAAAATTGGAAAATATTTCGCATTTCTAGCATTATATAATTCTAGGGAAGAGATTTTCGGTTTCATTAGCTTGCATCAGATTCAGTATTGGATGTTTTTATATGTTCATATTGTTGCTATCATTTGGAAGCTCTTAACTCTCTCGTAGATAGCCTTTCATTGAACAAAATGGTATTTTATGGCATGTAGCTTGCATTTAGGGATTCATGAGATTCAATATTCGGTAGGACCTTGGAATTGAAACATAAATCGAAGATCAACTTAAAATTTATTTCAATTAACCTAAGGCAACATTGAACTTAACGCAATAATTAGTGGTCTAAGTTAGAGACGTGTTCCGGTGTCTTTAAGCCTAGCAGTTGTTGCTCGCCATCTGGCTTCAGACAGCGCTAGTACGGACTTGTAATCCCCATACCGTCAAGTATATAAAGAGAGACCCCTCTAGGTTGCAATCCTTTTAGTCGTAGGAAGCCAAGTCTACCGCCTTGTAACCATGATACACCGAACACAGCATTCGGGGAGACTACTTGCACGTACGTCAAGTCCTTGGTTGATTTCTCTTTTATTTTATAACCAAGGTGTATATGGCAGTTCACGGGAACTTGGTTGTCCAGGTAAATCCCCTTTGCAGACAGAGGATCCCTCTAGCCCTAGGGTGGGTCTAGCAAATACGGGAAGATACTAACATCTACCTTCCTAGATTGTAAATGAAATTCAGAGCAAGGAATATGACCTACCTCGTTCTGATGCTATGTTGTCGTCTTCCATCGAAGCTACTTGATCTATCGCTCTTCTCCAGCTCGATACACGCTGCTATCAACGTTCGATTACCTGTACAGACAACCAAGACAACACGAAAATCGTAACACCGCGACAAACATAAAACAATTACAACCTATCTAACTGATCAAGGAATGCTAGAAATCTCATTATATATGTAAACAATAATGGAAGATAAACATCAGATGCATTTTATTATGATAAAGACAATGGGAGTTTACAACCAAGCCTTGATGTTGAGGCTCTCCTTCGGCAGGTCTGTATCCAAGCACGTTTTCCACACCCTCATGAACAAAGGTCCAAGATCTCACTATGTTCTCAACACACACTCTGCACTATTCTCCCGAAGCTATGATTGTTTCCTCTCTATGCTAACTTTTTCAGCTATCTGTTCAACTAGCACATCAATGGAAGATGTATATATTTATAGAGGAGAGGATGAGGTTGGGATCCCTACAATAGTGGAAGGGAGGCCTTATCCCTTGGGAGGTTTCCCCATAAGGTGGAAACAAGAGGCCAAAGGAGGAAGGTTGTGGTTATTCAGTCGAACCACTCCCTATGACTCATCGACGAAGTTGTTGTGATCGAAACTTCGCCTTATTTTAAAAAAAAAATTCCATAAACAGATTGGCGCGGGCAGCTCACTGAGACAGAGCACCAACTGGCGCGGGCTCAGTGTTAATTTTCCTCATTAGCACGAGGGCATAGTGGGCTACCAGTGCCAAGGCAAAAACAGGTGTTTTTAGTGGTCTGCTCAGGAAATAGTCAACAGAAGGATTGTTGTCCTCATGGAAAGGGATGCAATGATGGTATTTTCAAGGCATGACACTGCTTATTGGTCACAAAAATGACCCTCCAATGGGCGAGATGGGGATTGCAGGGACAATGAAAAATTACTGTGTAACAGATGCCCCCTAAAGTATGAAGTCCGGACATGAGTGAGGGGTGAAATGCTTTACAAGTACGTGCAAGTAACCAGACGTTGCTGTCGGGAGACCTGCAAATCAAGCATAGATACATATACATAACTGAAATCTCTAATGAAAATACATGACTCCATGGTATAGGTGCAGCTATCCATTAAGAAGAGGATCATGTGAATGGATCCTCGACATGGATGCAGCCATCCGAATGAAGGGATCATGTGAAATAGATCCATGGTATGGGCACAACCATCCATGTAGAGAGGATCAAAACAAGAGAACCCGAGGTATGGTTGCAGCCATCCGTCTAAAGAATCATGTATATAATCATGAATGACTCATCACTCCTCGCAACCTAGACTTTTGTGATCGAAGCCCAGGGTCTTGCGCTCCAACACCACCCGATCAAAGTACAAATTTCAACATGTGAATAGATGTGTTGAAGTTGAAAATGCTAGAAAATCACTTGATTACCGGTCAATGATGTGAACTGTTAACAAGTGCGAGAGAAACCACCAATAATGACAATGGCTCTCAAGGTACAACTAGTACAATCCACGAAATGTGAAACAGTGAGTTGAAGTCGAACACCGGTGAAATCACCCGATCGAAGGCCAATGATGTGAACCTATCGTCAAATGTGAAAAACTTGCCATTAGGGCATGCAAGCTCTAAGGTACCATAAAGGAGTCTCTAGATCAACTTCCCGGATAATGAGCTGAAGTCGACAGGAAGAGATCCGTCGAAGGAGGGTCATAATGAATCCCACATCATTGACACGCAACAAAGAAGGTAATATGAGTGTGAATCAAGATTGAAACAGAGGATCAAGGAATGTACAAACTGTAGAAGTATTTGCTCTTAAACATATTGACGACACGACTCTGGAATTTTGCAGCATTTGACTCGAATAGGATCAGAGGTCATGTTGACAAGATTTATAATCGAATGAGAGGTAAATGGATTTCCAAACCCATGGAGGAAAAGTGACAGAGTGAAGATATCCCAACCCGACACGAACTACAGACAAGTGTCACGCTCAAGAGTGACATACTGCCAACACAACTGACGAATAACTTCCATTTTCCCCCACCATTTCTGGCTAGTACCTCTTTATTTTTACACAAGCTTGAAGAGGATACCATATGCTTGTCATATAATTTTGTCCTTCAGAAAAATCCAACCTAGTACATTTTACGAGCCCTAGGAACGAGGAAATCGAGTAACGTCATAACGACAGAGTCCGATGTCATCAGTTTTTAACGAGTCTGAAAAAGGGAGAACTCGGCATCTTTTCATATTTAGAGAGTTTGAAAAGAAGGCGGAAAAGAAAACTCCAACAGTCCCTTTTCGTAGGTAGTCTCACAGATCCGAAAAGGTAGAAAATTATGTCTGAGAGAACCTCTTAGTCGCGATAGGCTAAGGTATTCCTTTTTCATAAATAATCTATCCTAGCCCAAAAAAGGGGTAAACGTATGTTGGGTAGATATCGCTTCACAGCCATTTAACGAGTTCAAAACAATGAAAATCTCGGCAATATTTTCAATTTTAGAGAGTCAGAAAAGAGCTGAAAGGTGACTCCTCCTGGAGGAACGAGTGGTATAAAGGGCAACAACTAGTTCTGGTGATGGTGGAACTACTCAGAACAAGATAAAGGTCAAGAGGCTAGCTAACAAGACCACTCATCACAGCGGTTCCTCAGGAATGGGTAAAACAACCAAGTGAAGGCATATGATTGACCAAGCAAATAGTGACGGTGGAATGAGAAAAACAAGGCTCATCTAAAAAAACAGGCTGATAAAACGGCAATCATGAGAGGTAAAATGGGAATGGTTTCATTTTTACACAAGCTTGAAATCAGAAAACTTTGCTTGAAGTTGGTTTCATTTTTACACAAGCTTGAAACAAAGATAAACTATGCTTGAAACCGGTTTCATTTTTACACAAGCTTGAAATGGAAACAAACTATGCTTGAAAAATTTAAGCATGCCCCCAGCATGGTGACTCAATTCAAGGTAAATTCCCCCCAAGCTTCAGTCCATATGAAAGGCAGATGGAGTGAAGGTTCAAATTATGAGATCAAGAGAAAGACTCGACTGGGATTTTACGAGGTCTAGCAAAACTCGAATTGAATAGGAATGTGTTTCATTGTTTTAACGAGGTTGACACATTAAAAGAACTATCCTCGAGACCTATTTCATTTTTAACGAGGTTGACATAGAAGACGAACTAACCTCATGACACCTTGTTTCATTTTTTAAGGAGCTTGACACAAGAAAAACGAACTCTGCTCTAACCAGCTTGTTTCATTTTTTAAGGAGCTTGACACAAGAAAAACAAACTCTGCTCTGACCAGCTTGTTTCATTTTTTAAGGAGCTTGACACAAGAAAACGAACTCCGCTCCGGACACCTTGCATCATGATGAATAAGAAGTCATGGCTTCCAAGAGTTCCACACCGGATGGGAGAACAACATCTCAGAAATCAGGACCCAATGCCCCCAGCACCTGATTCACAACGGCACTATCACTGAATGCGGGCACGGGACAGGTAGCCACATAATTAACTTGCGGCGGGGAACATACAACCAGTGGATAAAGAACCAGAAGGGATGGTGGTGGACCAGATGTCATGTTAGGACCAAAGAATGAAAGCTGATCAATGGTCACGATCCGACCTTTGTGTGGAAAACACATCACACGAAAGAGGGAAGACACAAGAGCACCCATGACATAATTATAGTCACGCCCCAAGAGTAAATTGAAATCCAAGGGGCCTGGAACAACCATCACATCCATATGGACGGTTTTCCCTCCCAAAGTAATAAGCAACTTCGGAAGGATCCCTAACGGTGAATGGTTCCTCTGTTAAAAGCCAACAGATTCTCGGTAACAGGCATAAGCGGTGGCAAACCAAAAGCTTGCCAAGTAGTGGAAGACAGAATACTAACATACGCGCCTTCATCTATAATGGTGTTGGGTATGACCAGATCAAAGGTCTGTATTGTTATCTCAAAAGGCACATAAGACGGAAGGAGGTATCCTGCAAATCGACTCCAATCAAAGGAAGTGACCAAACTACTTGGAGGGGGTACCATCGGACTGAGATGGTTTTCCCTCAGTGTTACTGGAGCAAGAGGAGCATCCTCTGAGACGTCCATCATGGGAGTAGGAGGAGCAGTTTCTTGGACTACAAGGATGGAAGATTATTTCTCCAAGTCCAAAGAATCTGATGAAACAGGAAGAACATGAGGGGGATGAGATCTGCTCTCAATGGAAAAGACCTAATGCACCACAAATGGGGTCATATCGACTGATTCCTTGGCCAATGGTTGGTCAGGAACAGATTCTTGAACTTGAGTTTCTGGGGGAGCAGGATCGAGCAAGGATGACGCTTAACCGATCGTGGAATCAATTAGCAGAGGACTTGAAGAAAGCTTCTGATAACCAGCCAGAAGGTAGGGTGCAGAAACAGTGGATTTTTCCAACACTCTCTTGGCTTCATCCATGTATGGACAAAGGTGAATGGGATGATGCCCTTCACACAACTTACAGGGATTGGTAATCTTACCCTGTTTCTTATGAGTCTTATCAGTGCTAGTCAAATATGTGCTACCAACACGACCTCCGGAAGCCAAAGGCAACGACGGACGACCGTCAGACCATACTTCAAGTACTTTGGGAATGCCAGGGAAATCTCGAAGAAGATGGTCACCTTTGCACAGAATTCAAGGGAATCAGACTTTCCGTGGAAGGTTGGATGGTTTATCGATGGAAGGTTTCTTAGGCGCAATAGTCGCAGAGCTAGCCTCTCCTTTATCTAACTTCTTCTTCTTCTTCTTCTTAGTCACCTAGTTATGAGAATCTAGACTTTCACCAGGCGAAGTAGAAGAGGAGGATGAAGAAACAGGCGAAGAAGGGGAGAGGACCACTTTAGAATCAACACGATGTTGTTCAGGTGGAGGAGATGTTTGTACAGTGGACGGAACACTCGAGACCACAGAGGTCGACAATAACCAAACAGGCAACCCAACAGTTAACCCAGGCAGGGATAACGTTGCCATATAAGGAGCACCAACATTCCCAAAAGTAGGAAAAGGACTAGGATTCCCTTCGGAAGGGATTCCTGGGTTAGTGAACTCCGGAAACGTTGCCATCAGAAACAACTTTAAAACAACACCCTAAGGAAACTAACTTTAACCAGGAATATTTCGTGGGCAGTTAATTTTTTAAGACACTGAAACAAAACTCTGCCGTTTCATATTTTAAGAGTCAAGAAACAGGCAAAAAGTGACTCTATCACTTTTAGGTTGGAAACGAGCATGAAAGGACAAGTGCTCGATGATCTTTTCAAATTTATGGAGTCAGTAAAGATCGAAAATCACTGCTCAGGTAGTCTAGGTAGAAGGGTGCACCAGGTTCCCGTGAATTTCCATATACACCTTAGTTATAAAATGAAAGAGAAATCAACCAAGGACTTAACGTACGTGCAGGTAGTCTCCCAAAATGCTGTGTTCGGTGTATCACGGTTACAAGGCGGCAGACTCGGCTTCCTATGGATAAAAGGATTGCAACCTAGAGGGGTCTCCCTTTATATACTCGACAGTATGGGGAGCACAAGTCCGTACTAGCGCTGTCTAAATCCAGATGGCGAACGACAACTACTAGGTTTAACGACGCCAGAACATGTCACTAGCCTAGACCACTAAAAATGTTTCGTTAGGTTTCAATGATTCCTTAGGTTAATTCAATAAATTTTAAAGTTGATCTTGAATTAGGCTTCAATTTCAAGGCCCTACCGCATGTCATCTAACAATCTCCTATATGCAGCTATATGAGAAAAGAAATCTTTCAATTCTATGAATGTTATCTAGTTAAGGGAAGAGCTTCAAACAATGATGCAACAAACAACAACACTGCAAACGAAATTTTTCCAAACTAGATGAATTTCACTATCCAAAAGTAATCTAAAACATTCAATGATGTGAATTATGCAATGTAATCTATGCAAAATCCTCTTTTTTGAAAACTATGTAATTGCAATCTATGCACAATTTCCTTTTTTTTTTTAATGATAAGAATGCACTCAATGCATTTTTCAATGAAATGAGAATCTACTTAATGCATGCTTTTAATGAAAGAGAATGCACTCAATGCAATTTTTTTCTTTCAATCATTAAACAATGTAATCTAAGTTCAATGATAAATCTCAAAAATACTTTTCAATGCAATGTGAGCTAATGCATTTTAACGAAAAGAAAACTTTGAGATGAAAACTAAATGAACGCAAATCTCCTTAATGGAAGGATGAATGCAAAAAGGATGCAAAACCACACTAAGAATGCAATCATTGTTTTAAACACTTTGTAATGAAATTCCTCAAAAGGCTACAAGACATATGAGGTCAAGCACAAAAAGGACTTCCAAAGCATGAGCTCAAAACAAGGCATTCATTCCCTTTTACATCAAGAAATCAAGAAAGAAGACTTTTTAGTTGAACAAAGAGCAATGTAATCTATGCTCATAAGTGAAAAAGTAGAGGAGAGAACAAGTAAATCATACAGAGAAAAAGACCAGAAGGGAAAGACACACTGGTGAAGGATTTACGGAAAAAACCTCAATTTTTCATACACCCTGAAATTGGCACGACTTTGGTGGGTGAAACTAGCACCAACTAGCACGACTTACTCATTGAAAACTAGCGCCAATGGCCAATTGGTGCGGGTTGCTAACTGACAACTAGCGCCAATCGGTGCGACTGTCAGAAAAATAAAAGTGCCAATGCCTGAACAGGGAAAAACAAACAATTTCTCCCAACAAAGAGCAGACTCACCACTTCAAGCAAAAACTAAAAGATTGTAATTGATGAAAAACATAGGAACAAACAGGGAAATGGTCGTTCGACTAAATCCATCAAATGACTAAGACCTCAAAGAGTGACAAACTCAAAAGAAACTCCCCAGCGGAGTCGCCAATTTGTTGTCCAGGTAAATCCCCTCTGCAGACATAGGAGATCCCTCTAGCCCTAGGGTGGGTCTAGCAATTATGGGAACATACTAACATCTACCTTCCTAGATTGTAACTGAAATTCAGAGCAAGGAAGATGACCTACCTCATTCTAATGCTATGTTGTCGTCTTTCGTCGAAGCTACTTGATCCGTCGCTCTTCTCCAGCTCGATACATGCTGCTATCAATGTTAGATTACCTGTACAGATAGCCAAGAAAACACGACAAGCGTAACACCACGATAAACATAAAACAATTACAACCTATATCACTAATCAAGGAATGCTAGAAATATCATTATAGATGTAAACAAGAATGGAAGATAAACATCAGATGCATTTTATTATGATAAAGCCAAGGGGATTTTACAACCAAGCCTTGATGTTGAGGCTCTCCTTCGGCAAGTCTGTATCCAAGCATGTTTGCCACACCCTCATGAACAAAGTTCCAAGATCTCACTATGTTCTCAACACACACAAACAATCACCCTCTGCACTATTTTCCCGAAGCTATGATTTCTTCCTCTCTATGCTAACTTTTTCAGCTATCTGTTCAACTAGCACATCAATGGAAGATGGCTATATTTATAGAGGAGAGGAGGAGGTTGGGATCCCTACAATAGTGGAAGGGAGGCCTTATCCCTTGGGATGTTTCCCCATAAGGTGGAAACAAGAGGCCAAAGGAGGAAGGTCGTGGCTATTCAGTCGAACCACTCCCTATGACTCATCCACGAAGTTGTTGTGATCGAAACTTCACCTCTCTTTTTTTTTTTAAATTCCATAAAAAGATTGGCGCGGGTAGCTCACTGAGACAGAGCGCCAACTAGCACAAGCTCAGTGTTAATTTTCCTCATTGGCATGAGGGCATAATGGGCTACCAGCACCAAGGCAAAAACAGGTGTTTTTAGTGGTCTGCTCAGGAAATGGTCGACAGAAGGATTGTTCTCCTCATGGAAAGGCATGCAATGATGGTATTTGCAAGGCATGACACTGCTTATTGGTCACAAAAATGACCCTCCAATGGGTGAGATGGGGATTGCAGGGACAGTGACAAATTACTGTGTAACAACCATCAGTCTCGCTTACAGTTGGATATAGGTCTTTAGGTCAGATCATAGCCGGTATTGCCTCAATGGAAACATCAACTCCGTCAAGGGGGCCGGTTCTTCCGTCATTAGGGATGTCGCCAATGACACTTATCTCATCATCACCCTTGGCTACATCTGTCCCCACAAGGCCTATTGTCTGTGTGGCTACGTCGACACCAACTGTCACTGTTCAACTGTCAGGAGTTTCAACTTTGGTAGAAACTTCGATTTCCATGGCAATCCCTGACGGCCTTTCACCGGAGGAGTATCGGCTTTCCGTTCAGTAGCAGAACTCCCAGGTTTATCAGTCCCCTCAGGATCCTTATCAGTCCTATTTTTCTCATTATGGGGTGGATGGTACCCCAATTTATTCACTTCCATTCCAACAAGATGAGCATGACAACCCCATCTACTTGCCTGCTTTTGAGGCTTATCAGTTCCTGCCTGGTTTTATACCTACCTTGCTTGTGCAACCCTCTAACCAATAAGGACAACCCTTGCAGGGACAACCTTTGGTTCAGCAAGGGTATGCTTTCAGCCCAAAAGGACAACCCTTTCAGGGACAACCTTCGGCCCAGCAAGCGTATGCATATGACCCACAAGGCCAACACTTACAGGGACAACCTACGGTCCAGTAGGGATTGTTATACGGCCCGCAAGGGCAGCCTTACAATCCTCAAGGTCAACCTTTAAAGCCTCACCCTGTGGTCCAACCAGGGCAACCTCAAGGACCAGCAGGGCAACTGGTATATCAACTCGGACCTTCATACGGTCCTGGGGGGAAAATCCATCCATCTCAACCATTGGTGCAACCTCAGCAGCCATATATTCCAATTGGTCAAAATGTTGCACAACCAGGGCCATCTTATGGTCCTGCCACAGGTTAACCTAGTTATCAGGCACAACCTGGCCCACCCCAACCATCAAGACAACCTGCTCAACAAGGGAAACCTGGTGGCTCTCATCAGTCGGGTCAACATGTTCAACCAGGACAACCTGCACAACCTATCAACCCTGCTCAGCCGCCACTCTATTCTATGCCACAGCCGAATCCACCTGTGTGCCCGACTTATTCAACTCAGCAGGGCCCTAATTACCAGTAGCCTGTTTGACCCCAAGGGGTTATCACCCTCAAGGTCAATATCGACCGGTTTACAACCCACCTCAAGGTTATGCATATTACCCTCAACAACCAAGCTATACTTATACTCCGTAGCAAAATCCCCACGTTGCTCAATTAGGGCCCACATATACCCAGAATCAGCATCATGTTTATCAACTCATGTATCCTGGTTCTCAGCCGCCATATCAACCAAATTATCAGGCTTATACCCCTTATGGTAAGAGTCCTCATGGACAGAACCCATGGGGGCAGAGTTATACTCAACCAAGGTGGATTATGGGTACGGGTCCTTATTGAGGACCTTCCATGCCTTTTAACCCTCAATTAACCGTTCCTTGCCACGTTGGAATTGCCAAATGTGTCCAAATTGACAAATGATCTGATTCTTCATAATCCTTATTGGCCTTCGGTCCCAACGAAGGTTCCTGGTGAATGTCCCAAGTTTGAGGGAAAGTCTGGAGAAGACCCACAAGCACACGTCATGACATACCATTTGTGGTGTTCTTCTAATTCTTGGGCCGATGACTCTATCCGAATTCGTCTTTTCCAGCGCACGCTCACCAGAGCTATTGCTAAGTGTACATCAAACTGCGTCGCGGCATCTTTCAAGATTTCAACACTCTTTCTATGGCATTCTGACTCATTTCCAATTGCCGGTTCGTTATGAAGATGAGACGCATCTCCTAACATCCTTGAAACAGGACCAGGCTACCCATATCTCGGACCACATTCATGAATGGAGATGACGTTGTCGCCTGATCAAGCTCGAAATTCCTAATCATATGCTTACTCATTGGTTCACTACCTCTTTTTTCAACCAGATTGCGAAATATATCGCCATGGGGGCATGTGTAACCGAGGAACAAGCCATTGCTCGTGCCCAATACCTTGATTTAGTGTACTCTAAATCAGGCACTTTGTATGATATCTTGACTGAAGCTCCACGGCCTGGGACCTCTAAAGCGCCGGCTACCCCATCAGTCAATGGCGTTATTGGTTTCGTATCTCAGACTTCACGCAAGTCTTCCAATGGGAAGCAGAAATCAAATTCTTCCAATACTTCTGCTCCTTAGGCTTCCCCATATTATGGTAAAACCACGAAGGACAATGTCGTTCAGGCCAACCCTGTAGACAAGACCTCCAAAGGGAAAAATAAGGGCAAAGGCAAGTCCAAATCCGATGCCCCAAAACTGGAATCGTCTAAACCTCGTGCTGATGATGGTTCACAGTGAAAACCAAAGTATCCCTGCCTGAATTGTGAAAAGGATCACTACACTAAGGATTGTCCTCGACAATCCGAGGTTATTCAACTACTCAAAGGCGCTAAGGGAACTGTTAGTCAACTACTCAAAGGCGCTAAGGGAACTCCGGAAGTCCTTAAATAACCTTTCCCATCTCAGCAGACCCAGATGGTTGATCAATCGGAACCATCTGCATCGTTCGGCTCTCAAGTTTTCATGATGAACGGTTCTGCACCCGTTTCCATTGCTACTCAGTCGAAAGATTATACCAGATCACGTCAGGCAGCTAGGCAGGAGGTTGTTGATGGTCCTCCTCCCCCACCTGCCTCTAGTCCCCTTGAAATTGAGAAGCCCAATGTTGAACCTGTTATATGGACACCTTCTAAAGGTGTTCTCTGGAAGTCTTTCTATAATCCTAATGCCCGTGCTGCTCAACATTACAGTATTGTTGAGGATTTAGTGCAGGCTCCGTCTGTGATGTCCGCATTGGAAGTCCTCCAGATTTGTCTGTCTCAACAGAAAGCATTGTTATTTGCGATCGACGGTATCGATTCTATCGATTCTAGTCTTCTCACTTTTATCTTAGAGAATTTCGTCCCCCGACTTCCACAGCAGATTGCGCTTGTTATACAAGTCAGTATTAACGGTCTCAACATCCATAGGGCCATAGTGGACGAAGGTGCATCTACCTGTGTCATGTCATCTTCTTGCTGGAAGGCTATTGGCTCTCCAGCCCTTAATTCGTTACCCAATTCCCTTGAGGCATTCAATGGAAGGGAATCAAAACCCTTGGGTGTTCTCGCTAGCTTACCGATCACATTGCAAGGAAACACTGTCAACGTTGAAGTAGAAGTCGTTGATACCAAACTCAACTATAATCTTCTACTCTGTCACAGTTGGAATCACACTATGTTGTACGTTCTGTCCACCCTCTTTCGACTCTGAAGTTTCCGCATGAGGGAAAAATTATTACTGTTGATCAGTTGTCATTCTTTACCTCATCTTCCGAGAACAACGTGCCATACGTGGACCAAATTATTAATCCCCCTGACAGCATAGGGCCAGGTCTTTTCAAAGATCCCGCTCTCATGGGTATTTTTCCCTTTCCACCACCCAATACCATTCAACTCAATATGATCTCTCGGTTAGATGACCCTTGGATCATTCCTTCACCTAAACAGGCTGATTCGTTTGGAGATTCGATGCCGCTTAGTCCCATCGAGATAAATTATTGCAAACTAACGGCTGCATATGATTCTCCCCCTCCTGAAGCTGCTCCTTTAAGCATGTCTCTCGACGTGTATTCTCAATCCCCCTGGCTCGCCAATGCGGATTCGCCGAATCCTTTAAAATAAGTGTTTCCATCTGACGAGGCTATCATGGAAACAATGTCTCTTGAGAATCTACCGTGGGGCAATGGCCATCATCGCTCCTCGTTTATGCCTTGCCTCGGGGCCATGTCTAACTGTCTTGAGTGCTTTGTGTCCCAATTTCCTTCTCTGTCACTTCAGATGCCCATTTTGACTCATGAAGTCTTTTCGGAAGGGAACTTGGGGAACATTACTCAAACGATGCCTATCGACATCTCCATTAAACCAGGGATCGTCGAGAACATCCATGTGGGAGTCACTTGTTCCTTTGAGGAAGTCCAAGTGTACACTAGTATCATTCACGAATTCCGCGATGTTTTTGTGTGGTCTTACAAAGAAATGCCTGGAATCGACCCCAGTATTGTGGTGCATGAGATTCCCACCTACCCAAGTGCGAATCCTGTCCGCCAGCTTCTTTGTCCTTTGCATCCTCGAAAAACCGCCGCTATCAAGGCTGAAGTTGAGAAACTTCTTAAAGTGGGTTTCATTTATCTGAATCCCCTGATTGAATGGGTTTCTAATATAGTTCCTGTGGATAAGAAACAGAGCGCCATTCGTGTTTGTGTTGATTACCGTGACATCAATCGGGCCTGTCCTAAGGATAATTATCCTACCCCGTTTATCGATCAGATCATTGACGATTGTGTGGGAAGTGAAATTTTCTCCCTTATGGATGGTTTCTTTGGCTATAACCAAATTAACATTCTCTGTTCAGATCAACACAAGACCTCTTTTATTTTCCCATGGGGAACGTTCGCATATAGGAAACTCCCGTTCGGCTTGAAGAATGTTGGGGCTACGTTCCAGCGCGCCATGTCCTATGCTTTTCATGATATTGGGCATATTGTCCAACCATACCTGGATGACCTTTCGGCTCATTCAACTGCGTGGAAAGACCACTCGGAACATCTTCGTCAAATATTTCTTCATTGTAGACGCTACAATATTAGGCTCAACCCGCACAAATGCGTCTTCTGCGTCGACTCTGGTAGACTCTTAGGGTTTATCGTGTCTAAAGATGGAATTTTCCTTGACCCTCTTAAGGTTGAGGCTATTGTCAATCTCCCATCCCCGTCCTCGTTACATCAACTCTAGAGTATCCAAGGAAAAGCCAATTTTCTACGTCGTTTCATCCCGAACTACGCCGAAGTAGTCGACGGATTTACATGAATTCTAAAGCAGGATGTCCCTTTTTGTTGGGATGAGATTTCCCAATAGTCTTTTGATAGACTTAAGACGTTGCTTGTCAACGCTCCGTTATTGCGTCCTCCAAATTACCATCATGATTTCACCCTCTACCTATCTGTCGCCTTCAGCACGATCGCAATGGTATTGGTCCAAGATGATGATGACAGTAACAAACATGTTGTTTACTACCTGTCTCGGAACCTTATCGAACCTGAGACACGTTACGCACATGTCGAGAAGTTAGCATTGGCTACAATCCAGGCCATCCAACGTTTTCGTCACTACATTATTTTACGCACGGTGACTGTGATTTCTGACTGTAACCCCATGACTTATATTCTGTCATGGCAGTTGCTGGGGGGCAAATACTCTAAGTGGATTGTCATCCTCCAAGAGTTTGATTTGGATTTCACTACGGCCAAATCGAAGAAATCAGTTGTATTTTTTTATTTGAATTTTTCTCTCCCTGCTGACTCTACTCCTTCTTCCTCTGAAGATCATATACCAGACGAAACTCTCTTCCTGATCAACACCCTCGACCCATGGTACAGTGATATCATCGTGTACCTACAAACATCTACTTTCAGGTCTGATTTAACGAAAGATGCCTGACGTCACATTCGGCATCAATCGCAACCTTATCACATCGTTGGAGATACCCTCTATCGTGTCGGAGTCGATTCTATACTACGCCGATGCCTAACCCTTGAGGAAGCAGAGAAGGTTTTAAATGAATGCCACAGTGGCGCCTGTGGTGGTCACATGTCTGGTTATGCCACTGCACAGAATATCCTTCATGCTAGCTACTTCTGAACGTCTATTTTCAAAGGTTGCATTGTTGCAGTACGTAAATGCCATGCGTGCCAGATTTATCAAGGAAAAATGTGTGCATCGCCTGCTCCACTACACCCTATCGTTACCGTTGGCCCTTTTGCCAAATGGGGCATATATTTTATGACGTGTAACCCTCATTCGATCAGGGGGGCATGCCTATATCATCGTTGCCATCGATTACTTTACAAAATGGGCCGAAGCAATGCCTACACTGGCTGTAAATGGTAAGACAGCGGCATAGTTCGTATTCAATCACGTTATTACTCGGTTCGGTGTTCCTCAAGCCATCGTCACTGATCATGGTTCCCATTTTCGGGATTATATGATGGCAGAGCTGACATCTAAGTTGGGTTTGTGTCACGACATCTCAACACCTTACTATCCCCAAGCTAATGGCCAAGTTGAAGCTGTAAACAAGGTCCTTGTCACCATGCTTCAATGAACAATTGGGATCCCCAAATAGAACTGGCATCTCATGTTGTTCTCAACTCTCTGGGCTTATCGAACATCGATAAAAAATGCAACCAGGTTTACCCCATTTCAAGTGGTATACGATATTACAACTTGGAAGCCACGTTTTCGATTGAATGTGAAATACCTTCACTTAAGTTAGTTGTGGAATTACTACCTGATACTTCGCCTGAAGAATAATGTCTCCTCTATTTAGAGAGATTGGAAGAAACTCGTTGCTTAGCTTCCTTGGTCATCGAAGCACAGAAGAAGCAAGACAAAGCCCATTTTGACCAATCTGTTTCTCCTTGTTCTTTCATTGAAGGCGATCTCGTTCTTCTATACGACCAAGCTCATGATAAGATGGGGGAAGGAAAATTCCAACCCATGTGGCATGGGCCCTACATCGTTAAGCGTGTGTTACAGAATGGGGCTTATGAGCTCATTGACTATGAAGGGTGTCCTTTATTGCAGCCTAGAAACGAGTTGTATCTGAAAAAACATTATGCCTGAATTATTCATGCGTGATATGTGTACATAGGTGATTGTTTTCATTTTGTGTGCATGCTTTTGTGTGATGTGATTTGTGAGCTTTTTCTGCTTATTTGGGTCTTATTTGCTATGCAGATGTCTATTTCCCCTTATGTCAGTTTCACGGATGGTGCCTCCTGCAGTACCAGGAACTTGTCTTCGGCAGCCTGGGTAATTTATGATCCTAATGGTGAGTTGATTAACTTACAAGGTATTTGCCTGGGACTAGCTACGAACAATGTCGCTGAATATAGTGCAGTTTTGGAACTATTAACCGAGGCAGTCAACCCCGGCATACGTGCATTACTTGTTAAGTTGGATTTGCAACCTGTTGTTCTTCAACTGAATGGTCATTATTTGGTTCGGAACCCATGCATTTTTAGATTGTATTTGTGTATTCGTTTACTTGAACGACATTTTGATTTCATTACATATCAACATATACCAAGATGGATGAATACATTAACAGATGCAATAGCTAACATGGTGTTGAATAGACATTTGCGAAATTTATAAAAACATCATTAAATGTACATAGACCCATGTAGAAAATAGATGTGCATATATATATATATATATATATATATATATATATATATATATATATATATATATATATATATATATATATATATATATATATATATATATATATATATATATATATATCGTTTGTTTACAAGTCGTGTGCATCATAAAACCCACAAAAATAATATATGTTTGTTTCGGTTACATCATGAGACAACACGTCTCTCAAAAATGTGCAAAAGTTAAGCCTAATGCCTAGTCGGCGTGGTGCTCATGATAGCACGTCACCGCCCATACCAATCGCCTCAGCAAGCGGTGGATACGGCTGGGCACTCCCATAGTGTGCCTCTGATAAGCTCGGGGTATGTCATCAAAACGCGCATAATCAGGGACCCCACGAGTGATTCCCTCCAAGTTTTGTACTAGCTCCTCGTTGATGCCCTCGCCCTGAGGGTCAAAGTCGCGAGGAGCCTGCCTCGCTATGGGAGACATGCCTGCGGGACGCTCTGGACCAACATGTGCATCCATATCAGATTAACTGTCAGAACATACATATATACTAAAAAATCATAAAAATCGTAAAAATAAAAATAAAAAATGAGTCTTACCAAGTTCTTCGTCCCAATCCTCTCCTTCTGGGAGTGGGAGGTCTGGGTCTCCGATAAAATCGGTGCCAGCGTAGGGCCAATCCTCCACGACGATCAACTGTCGTCGGAGCCAGTCAAAGAACTCAGGCCTCCAGGACATCTGCTGGCCGCCCCCTTCCCTGGGCATCAATGCCGCCCATCGAGCCATCCGTGGCTATCTCAGTGGTGGATCCGGGACTATGGCCTCCTGGCGCTGAAAAATAGGTAATTGTTCCAGGAAGAACGATACCAGAATTGACCCATACCCAAACTTTTTTAGTTTGGTCTTCTTGCATTTTGCGAGCTGTCATTTGATGTTCATGATCACGGGCTCGGCCTAGTCGATGATAGTCGGGTTCATACACTCCAAAGCAAGAAGTAATTGTATCTTTGTGGCCTCGTGCGTTGCCTGAGATCCCGTAGCCCGCGTAATGGTGTGTAGCACTACTCTCAGTGCTAGATCAGGGATGGTCTGAATGTCCACTTTCCCGCTCCCTGTTCCTTTGCGTGCCCTTGGGCACACCGTGTTCATGACCATTGTCATGCTTTCTCCTGAAGGCCTGGTACCGGTCAGAATAGGGACTGGACCCCTACGTGACAGTCCAATGATGAAGTATACATCTGATACTTCGAGCTCAAGCTCCTGGTCTCGAAGTTTAAATTTCTCCTCGTCCTCATCCCAAATACTGATGAGATACTGCAGCAATTATGGCTGAGCCCGGAGACATGGCGTCAGAAATAACTTTTTTAGCCCACAATTTCTAATAGCATTCATACATTGCTCGTTTTCCATTTCTAGTTCATCTTATTCACTATGTTTTCTCTCTTTCCATTCGATAACCATCATTTTCGCTGGATACCTGCATCAACCAATCATAGGAACATTATAAACCTCCTTGGGTATTCAAAATTACATTTCATTGGTTGAATTTTGAGAAATTTTAGCTAGATTTTCTGTTGCACCGTTGGCACGACTGTTTTGCTAACAGCCGCGCCAACTAGCGCGACCCCTGTGTAAAATAGGGCGGATTGGCACGGGTCCGTGCCCAAAACTCACACCAACCGCGGAGCCCTAAATTTTGGAAATACTTCCCTAAAGGACCTCAAATAACAATTAAATGCAATAAAATGTAACTTAAAACATGGCAAAAGAGGTTGGCTCTTACCTGAATCGGACGGAATTCGATTTGGTCCACTGGATTGATCACACTCGTCGCCTAAAGATCGAAGCAGAAATGGGTCACTGTTGCTCTACAAAGAGGTATAAGTGAAAAGTAAATATTTTTTACCACTGTTGGTCTTTTATAACTTTTCAAAGTCCTAAAATAGGTTTTAAAACATATTTGTCGATAGATTTTCATGTTATTTTCATGGAAAATGTTTTACACACCTCTTTTTGTGCAGCAACAGGTTTTTCACGTGGTTTGGATGAAGAGATGATTTGTATTTTATACTTTTTCAGACTCGATAAAAACACAAAAAAGTCACTACTGGAGTCACCTTTCAGCTTTTTTCTGACTCTCTAAAACTGAAAAGATTGCCGAGTTGCTTGTCGTTTTGAGCTGGTTAAATTGGCTGTGAAACGATATCTACCCAGTATACGTTTACCCCTTTTTCAGGCTGGGATAGATTATTTACGAAAAAGGAATACCCTAGCCTGTCGCGACTAGGAGGTTTTCTCAGACATAGTTTTCTACCTTTTCGGATATGAGGAACTATCTACGAAAAGGGATTGTTGGAGTTTTATTTTTCGCCTTCTTTTCAAAATCTCTAAATATGAAAAGATGTCGAGTTCTTCCTTTGTTAGACTCGTTAAAAACTGATGACATCGGACTCTATCGCAATGACGTTACTCGAGTTTCTCCTTCCTAGGGCTCGTAAAATGTACTAGGTTGGATTTGTCTGAAGGACAAACTTACATCGCAAGCACATGCTATCCCCTTCAAGCTTGTTTCCAAAAATAATTGGGGTACTCGCCAGGGAAAATTTTAAGAACCCCCCTAAATTTATATATATAATAAATGGGCGAATCCCCATGATACATAGGAAAAATGGAAGGAGATTTTATTAATAATATAATATGTATATATAATTTTTTGGCAAATCTCTCACGAGATTATATTATCTTGTAAAATCATGGCGAATCACTACTACAAAATGGTGAATCGTTGTCCAGTGGACTTTGGGGTGTTGGTTCCAATGAAGATATGGTAGTTGAAATGGGAGTAGAAGGAAGAGAACCACCGAGACCAAGCATGGTACATGGTGACTCGTGAGGGAAGTAGTTCTTGTGCAGTTTGGAAAACGCGTTCTTCTAGTTCTGCTAAGGGTAGTGTTGTTGCTCATGCTACTACTAGCACTGATATTGAGGTTGGAGAGGCGTTTGGGGAGAAATGAATAGCAACGGGAAGAAAAGAAAACATGCTATTAAAAAAAAGTGTTGATAAACACTAGATCCGATCCAGGTGCCATGGTACAATAACAATATCGCAAAATACTTCAGATGTTAAACTATGGAAACAAAATTTACATTACAACACCATCATGACTCTTACAACCATATTTATGGAAATTATTTGATGTTGTGAAGCTCTTAAAGGAAGACCTAGCATGGTAACTATAATAAGGTGAACTGCTTTTCCCTTCTTCAAAATATTATTCCCTCTCATGCCTTCAAAATCTGGATATTGAAAGGAATATGTGCCAGTTGCAGCCACCCTGCTGAATTTGTTAAAATTATAACCATCAACATGAAGAGAACCATTAGAAAAACTCCATTCCCCACGTCATGCCCATGCCATGCCATGAATCTGTTTGTAGCAGAATCCCATAAGTAGTAGCAGTGGCACCCTGTATTTACCTGATAGCTCCATTTATTGGAGAGGAGGCCCACTCTAGAACTTGTCAATGCTCTCCTAGTATTGTTGTACAAATGTTGTCTTGTTTTAAATTTGTACAAGGAGAGATACGTTTTCAGTATATGCATCTTTTCAAATCTGGTAGTTATAACTTATAAGTCCAAATAAAATATAACCAAAAGAACCATATTGTTCTATAGGCATGACAAATTTGGCCAGATATCAATTACTGGCAACTTGTCCGTGGATGTGATGAAGTCAATTATGACTGAAACAGTTTTCACCCTTGATGAAATTTGACCTAATCATACTTTCAATCATGAAATGCAATGAGAATGGACAAGACAAAGGGACTTAATGGCTCTGGATTATAAAAAAATCTAAGCATTGAACTATGTATTAAACTCAATCCCAGTTCAGTGCCACACACAATTCACAACAGTAATAAACACCTGCATAGCTAGGAAACCTATGACAGCCCGGCAGCATAGCTAGGGAGGTAGGCCTTTACATAATTGGTTCCTTGATTTTGGTGCTTTAAAGCACATGACCATCAAGAAGGATTGGTTTATTACCTTCGTTGAAGCCAAATCCAAAATAGAAACTATAGTCTTTGGTTTTGGTTGGGTGCATTTTGTGGAAAATTGTGGGGATGTTCAAATGAAATTGTTAGATGTTAAGAAGTGTACTTTTGAGAATGTGCATTTCATACCATTGATCAGATATGGATAAAAATCTTCTCTCAATTAGTGAGATAAAAATATAGATTCCATATTTGGAGGCCTCATTTAGTGTTGAAAATCGTTTTGTGAAAGATAAAGGTAATGGACCAATGGTTAGGTGATTGCATCGGTGCTAAAACAGAATGGGTTGTATAGGCTTGTGGATGTTGATGTTGATGAAGAATTTGTTGGATATATCAAATGCTACCAAAGACTTTTTAATTTAGGTTTAAATTTCTTTCATACTGATGAGTTATTCACATCATTCAATAATGAAAAATGGTGTTACTGTTGGAATGGTTGTTTAAAGGGACTTCCTCCTTGTGCTTTTTGCAGCTTGTACTGACCACCGTGGGACTCCACAGTCTCCAGCTCGAACATGTACATTGGAAGAGCGGGATGGAGCTATTTGTGTAAGAACAGAGAATATTCTTATTTTACATTTATCTTCTGTCTATATTCCCATATAATTTTTGAGCTATGTACATTGCTAGGAATACTAGATATTTTGCAAAAGAAATCCATGTAAAGGCTGTTTAAACTCTATTGGTTTTTATTTGTCTTGTGAAGGGTATTTTTCTGCATCTCCATTGTTTTTTTCTGTATGGACTGACACTAATTTTTGGTTGATATTCTTAGTGGGGTAGAGCTTACTATGTGAGAGGAGAACCAGAGAAGGAAATATTGGCTATGGAGGTGAGATGAAAGGGGAGGCTCACTGTTTTGTTTAGCATGTTTTTCTTTGCCTATTAATGGGAAAAATGCTGATGGGTTTTTACTAATAAATGTGATAATCAATATCTGGAAAGGAGGGAATGTGAATATGATCTTAAGGCCTCTGTAGATTTCTACACAGTAATATGCTCTGCATTGCTCCATATATATGGCAACTGCCTAACAATTTCTTGGAAATATATAGAAGCTATTCATGTGTTTGAAATTTTCATATGATGTATGATCTTCAATGGTGGATTTGTTATTGTAGGAGGAAAGAGAATTTGCAACCCCATTTATGACTGGAGTCCTAGTGTGAGTTCAAGCAGATTTGATCTCATAGCCTTAATTTCTCTGGGCTTGTGTCATTTTTTGTTGGCTTTGTTTTATATAGCAATACATTTTTCTCCTGCTATTTAGATAGATTCATCATAATCACTGGTAGATTCATCATAATCATTGGTTTTATAATTCTTGCAGGTTCATATCAACTCCAAACAAGAACATAAACAAGTACTATTTGGGCCCAGCTCCACTACAAGAAATGGCAAGGTATGTAACTTACAACAGTATATTTGACCCAAATGTTTGAAATATGAGATTTGTTTTAAGTATAAAACGTTTCAACAGAATTTCACTTACATATGGCATCATCTTGTATGCAGGAAAATTGCAAAAGCTGTTGGTCCATGTGGGAATAACCGTGACTATATTTTCAATTTGGAGCAAGCCATGGGTAGCATTAGTGAGTTTTTCTTCTAAAATACTGGCCCTTTCATACATCCATGCTCTGAATATTGTGTTTCTCTACAGTTGGAGTGAAATTTATAACTTGATTCATTGTTATAATGTCATAGGCCATCCAGACGAAGGGGTGATAGAGCTTTCAAGTGAAGTGAGGAAGTTTATTGGAGGCATTCAAAACGTTTTCCATCAATCACCCTTGTGACTGCTAATAGCTCTGACATCCCACAATTACAACTTCAACCATATATCACCAACTGCTAATTCCTAAAATGGTTACATTCTTTTCTACTAACAGAGCTGAATATGCATGAATATTCCATCTAATCTGACAGTTGAGAAAGTGGTTCAGAATTTCCAATGAACAGCAACAGGAAGAAAATAAAACATGCTATTAAAAAAGTGTTGATAAACACTGGATCTGATCCAGGTGCCATGGTACAATAACAATATCGCAAAATACTTCAGATCTTCAACTATGGAAACATAATTTACATTACAACACCATTTAAGTTGAAGAAGTGAAAGGGCATCAAATTAAGATCTCATCATTTCCACAATAGTTGTGTTGTCAAGCAGTCTCACTGTATACAATAGCTTTATCTTATTGTAGTAGTAAGCCTCAAGGTTCATCATTGCCCTGTAGCAGTTGCTTAAGACTATCATTGCAGTGTTTTGATACAACACCCTTGTGACAATAACCTTTTATATGACAATAATCCTAAAGTGTTCATGATAGTCCTCCTGTGGGCCTAACTGAAGTATACCTGCGGTGAGTAAGTTCTGAATATCATACAGTTTCGCTAAGTACAAAGATCTTCTAGAGTTTGCTGGCATGATATAATAGTCATTAACACTATCTTGAATGAGTGGTTTGCAGAACAAGGCCAACAACTTGAAGGGATCCTAAAAGGCATCAACAAGCCTAAACCTTGTGGTATACTGTTGATAGCAAGAAGCTTCAGAACAAAAAGGCATCATCGCACTTAAGGTATATTTCTCATTGACACATGCAAAACAGAGAATAGTAGGCAGGTTGCTTCAAATGCATTTGATCAATGTATGATACTAGCTGATATAACTTGACCAGAGACTTTAAGTTTGTTTGAACAGAGACGTTAGAGGCACCACTGAGAGTGATGATGACAATGATAAATAAGATAGTAAATGCTTACTTGGAAATCCCTTGCCTTCAAAAAATATACATCTGGAAATCTCCAGCACTATCCTATTTCCTCATTCAACTAGCCCATTCTATTCAAGTAAATAAAGTGTAGAATTGTCTTTGCCTTTAAATCCCTTCACTTGTGTAACAATTGGAAAATTCATTTGATGCAAACTCCCTTTCCTTATCTGATTGAAGGACTTTAATTCTCTTCCCTAATTCATTCTCCATTCCTCTCTTAAGTTCTTGAACTCAACAAATGAAACAAACTTTATTATTAAGAAAAACATGTACATTTTCCTAAATATGTCAACAATAAGGAGAAAATTCCTTGCACTAGATACTGAAAGTGTCTTCATGGGTCCACAAAGGATCACAATAGACTAATACCAAACTTCACATCACACTCCATACTTTTTCTTCACCAAAGATCTTCCAACACTATTTTCAAGGCAAGCATGTTGCACATGCATCTTTCTCCTCCTAAACTGAAAGTAAACCACTAACCATCTTAGGTTTGCTCTAAAGGGAAGTTAAGATGCTAATAAATTTGATGCCATCATGGAAAAATACTTCAGATACCCCTTGAAGACAGTTTTTATGATCATGACAGTTTTTAAATTAGAACAAATAATTAATTGTCTTGGGTCCAAACCCACATCTTTGGGTCAAAACTCCAACTACTTGGGTAACTTGCCCAACCAACTCCTT